>JAXIVJ010006022.1:0-57500 GCA_036785665.1 Chirona hameri | reverse complement strand
AGGACTGTCTCACCGAGTCGTGGGTGGTATTCAGGGAGTAGGACTGTCTCACCGAGTCGTGGGTGGTGTTCAGGGAGTAGGACTGTTTCGCCGGATCATGGATAGTATTCAGGGGGTAGGACTGTTTCACCGAGTCGTGGGTGGTATTCAGGGAGTAGGACTGTTTCGCCGGATCATGGATAGTATTCAGGGAGTAGCACTGTCTCACCGAGTCGTGGGTGGTATTCAGGGAGTAGGACTGTCTCACCAGGTTGTGTGTGGTATTCAGGGAGTAGGACTGTCTCACCAGGTCGTGTGTGGTATTCAGGGAGTAGGACTGTCTCACCGGGTCGTGTGTGGTATTCAGGGAGTAGGACTGTCTCACCAGGTCGTGGGTGGTATTCAGGGAGTAGGACTGTTTCGCCGGATCATGGATAGTATTCAGGGAGTAGGACTGTCTCACCAGGTCGTGGGTGGTATTCAGGGAGTAGGACTGTTTCGCCGGATCATGGATAGTATGCAGGGAGTAGGACTGTCTCACCGAGTCGTGGGTGGTATTCAGGGAGTAGGACTGTCTCACCAGGTCGTGTGTGGTATTCAGGGAGTAGGACTATCTCACCAGGTCGTGTGTGGTATTCAGGGAGTAGGACTGTCTCACCAGGTCGTGGGTGGTATTCAGGGAGTAAGACTGTTTCGCCGGATCATGGATAGTATTCAGGGAGTAGGACTGTCTCACCGAGTCGTGGGTGGTATTCAGGGAGTAGGACTGTCTTACCAGGTCGTGTGTGGTATTCAGGGAGTAGGACTGTCTCACCAGGTCGTGTGTGGTATTCAGAGAGTAGGACTGTTTCACCAGGTCGTGGGTGGTATTCAGGGAGTAGGACTGTCTCACCGAGTCGTGGGTGGTATTCAGGGAGTAGGACTGTCTCACCGGGTCGTGGGTGGTATTCAGGGAGTAGGACTGTCTCACCGGATCATGGATAGTATTCAGAGAGTAGGACTGTCATACCGGGTCGTGGGTGGTATTCAGGGAGTAGGACTGTTTCGCCGGATCATGGATAGTATTCAGGGAGTGGACTGCCTCACCAGGTCGTGTGTGGTATTCAGGGAGTAGGACTGTCTCACCAGGTCGTGGGTGGTATTCAGGGAGTAGGACTGTCTCACCGGGTCGTGGGTGGTATTCAGGGAGTAGGAGTGTCTCACCGGGTCGTGGGTGGTATTCAGGGAGTAGGACTGTCTCATCGGGTCGTGGGTGGGGATGGTATTCAGGGAGTAGGACTGTCTCACCGGATCATGGATAGTATTCAGGGAGTAGGACTGTCTCACCGAGTCGTGGGTGGTATTCAGGGAGTAGGACTGTTTCGCCGGATCATGGATAGTATTCAGGGAGTGGACTGTCTCACCAGGTCGTGTGTGGTATTCAGGGAGTAGGACTGTCTCACCAGGTCGTGGGTGGTATTCAGGGAGTAGGACTGTCTCACCAGGTCGTGGGTGGTATTCAGGGAATAGGACTGTCTCACCGGGTCGTGGATGGGGATGGTATTCAGGGAGTAGGACTGTTTCGCCGGATCATGGATAGTATTCAGGGAGTGGACTGTCTCACCAGGTCGTGTGTGGTATTCAGGGAGTAGGACTGTCTCACCAGGTCGTGGGTGGTATTCAGGGAGTAGGACTGTCTCACCGGGTCGTGGGTGGTATTCAGGGAATAGGACTGTCTCACCGGGTCGTGTGTGGTATTCAGGGAGTAGGACTGTCTCACCGGATCATGGATAGTATTCAGGGAGTAGGACTGTTTCGCCGGATCATGGATAGTATTCAGGGAGTAGGACTGTCTCATCGGGTCGTGTGTGGTATTCAGGGAGTAGGACTGTCTCACCAGGTCGTGGGTGGTATTCAGGAAGTAGGACTGTCTCACCGGGTCGTGGGTGGTATTCAGGGAGTATGACTGTCTCACGAGGTCGTGGGTGGTATTCAGGGAGTAGGACTGTCTCACCAGGTCAAGGGTGGTATTCAGGGAATAGGACTGTCTCACCAGGTCGTGGGTGGTATTCAGGGAGTAGGACTGCCTCATCGGGTCGTGGGTGGTATTCAGGGAGTATGACTGTCTCACCGGGTCGTGGGTGGTATTCAGGGAGTAGGACTGTCTCACCGGATCATGGATAGTATTCAGGGAGTAGGACTGTCTCACCGAGTCGTGGGTGGTATTCACGGAGTAGGACTGTCTCACCAGGTCATGGGTGGTATTCAGAGAATAGGACTGTCTCACCAGGTCGTGGGTGGTATTCAGGGAGTAGGACTGTCTCACCGAATCGTGGGTGGTATTCAGGGAGTAGGACTGTCTCACAGAGTCGTGGGTGGTATTCAGGGAGTAGGACTGTCTCACCGAGTCGTGGGTGGTATTCAGGGAGTAGGACTGCCTCACCGAGTCGTGGGTGGTATTAAGGGAGTAGGACTGTCTCACCGGATCATGGATAGTATTCAGGGAGTAGGACTGTCTCACCGGGTCGTGCGTGGTATTCAGGGAGTAGGACTGTCTCACCGGATCGTGGGTAGTATTCAGGGAGTAGGACTGTCTCACCGAGTCGTGGGTGGTATTCAGGGAGTAGGACTGTCTCACCGAGTCGTGGGTGGTATTCAGGGAGTAGGACTGTCTCACCGAGTCGTGGGTGGTATTCAGGGAGTAGGACTGTCTCACCGAGTCGTGGGTGGTATTCAGGGAGTAGGACTGTCTCATCGGGTCGTGGGTGCTATTCAGGGAGTAGGACTGTCTCACCGGGTCGTGGGTGGTATTCAGGGAGTAGGAATGTCTCATCGGGTCGTGGGTGGTATTCAGGGAGTAGTACTGTCTCACCGAGTCGTGGGTGGTATTCAGGGAGTAGGACTGTTTCACCGAGTCGTGGGTGGTATTCAGGGAGTAGGACTGTCTCACTGGATCATGGATAGTATTCAGGGAGTAGGACTGTCATACCGGGTCGTGGGTGGTATTCAGGGAGTAGGACTGTCTCACCAGGTCATGGGTGGTATTAAGGGAGTAGGGCTGTCTTACCGGGTCGTGGGTGGTATTCAGGGAGTATGACTGTCTCACGAGGTCGTGGGTGGTATTCAGGGAGTAGGACTGTTTCACCGGATCATGGGTAATATTCAGGGAGTAGGAGTCTCACCGGGTCGTGTGTGGTATTCAGGGAGTAGGACTGTCTCATCGGATCATGGATAGTATTCAGGGAGTAGGACTGTCTCACCGAGTCGTGGATGGTATTCAGAGAGTAGGACTGTCTCACCGGATCATGGATAGTATTCAGGGAGTAGGACTGTCTCACCGAGTCGTGTGTGGTATTCAGGGAGTAGGACTGTCTCGCCAGGTCGTGGGTGGTATTCAGGGAGTAGGACTGTCTCACCAGGTCGTGGGTGGTATTCAGGGAGTAGGACTGTCTCACCGGATCATGGATAGTATTCAGGGAGTAGGACTGTCATACCGGGTCGTGGGTGGTATTCAGGGAGTAGGACTGTTTCGCCGGATCATGGATAGTATTCAGGGAGTGGACTGTCTCACCAGGTCGTGTGTGGTATTCAGGGAGTAGGACTGTCTCACCAGGTCGTGGGTGGTATTCAGGGAGTAGGACTGTCTCACCGGGTCGTGGGTGGTATTCAGGGAGTAACTGTCTCACCGGGTCGTGGGTGGTATTCAGGGAGTAGGACTGTCTCATCGGGTCGTGGGTGGTGATGGTATTCAGGGAGTAGGACTGTCTCACCGGATCATTGATAGTATTCAGGGAGTAGGACTGTCTCACCGAGTCGTGGGTGGTATTCAGGGAGTAGGACTGTTTCGCCGGATCATGGATAGTATTCAGGGAGTGGACTGTCTCACCATGTCGTGTGTGGTATTCAGGGAGTAGGACTGTCTCACCAGGTCGTGGGTGGTATTCAGGGAGTAGGACTGTCTCACCAGGTCGTGGGTGGTATTCAGGGAGTAGGACTGTCTCACCGGGTCGTGGATGGGGATGGTATTCAGGGAGTAGGACTGTTTCGCCGGATCATGGATAGTATTCAGGGAGTGGACTGTCTCACCAGGTCGTGTGTGGCATTCAGGGAGTAGGACTGTCTCACCAGGTCGTGGGTGGTATTCAGGGAGTAGGACTGTCTCACCGGGTCGTGGGTGGTATTCAGGGAGTAGGACTGTCTCACCGGGTCGTGTGTGGTATTCAGGGAGTAGGACTGTCTCACCGGATCATGGGTAGTATTCAGGGAGTAGGACTGTTTCGCCGGATCATGGATAGTATTCAGGGAGTAGGACTGTCTCATCGGGTCGTGTGTGGTATTCAGGGAGTAGGACTGTCTCACCAGGTCGTGGGTGGTATTCAGGAAGTAGGACTGTCTCACCGGGTATTGGGTGGTATTCAGGGAGTATGACTGTCTCACGAGGTCATGGGTGGTATTCAGGGATTAGGACTGTCTCACCAGGTCATGGGTGGTATTCAGGGAATAAGACTGTCTCACCAGGTCGTGGGTGGTATTCAGGGAGTAGGACTGTCTCATCGGGTCGTGGGTGGTATTCAGGGAGTATGACTGTCTCACCGGGTCGTGGGTGGTATTCAGGGAGTAGGACTGTCTCACCAGGTCATGGGTAGTATTCAGGGAATAGGACTGTCTCACCAGGTCGTGGGTGGTATTCAGGGAGTAGGACTGTCTCACCGGGTCGTGGATGGGGTTGGTGTTCAGGGAGTAGGACTGTCTCACCGGGTCGTGGATGGGGGTGGTGTTCAGGGAGTAGGACTGTCTCACCGAGTCGTGGGTGGTATTCAGGGAGTAGGACTGTCTCACCGAGTCGTGGGTGGTATTCAGGGAGTAGGACTGTCTCACCGGGTCGTGGGTGGTATTCAGGGAGTAAGACTGTCTCACCGGATCGTGGGTGGTATTCAGGGAGTAGGAGTCTCACCGGGTCGTGTGTGGTATTCAGGGAGTAGGACTGTCTCATCGAGTCGTGGGTGGTATTCAGGGAGTAGGAATGTCTCATCGGGTCGTGGGTGGTATTCAGGGAGTAGGACTGTTTCGCCGGATCATGGATAGTATTCAGGGAGTGGACTGTCTCACCAGGTCGTGTGTGGTATTCAGGGAGTAGGACTGTCTCACCAGGTCGTGGGTGGTATTCAGGGAGTAGGACTGTCTCACCGGATCGTGGGTAGTATTCAGGGAGTAGGACTGTCTCACCGAGTCGTGGGTGGTATTCAGGGAGTAAGACTGTCTCACCGGATCGTGGGTGGTATTCAGGGAGTAGGAGTCTCACCGGGTCGTGTGTGGTATTCAGGGAGTAGGACTGTCTCATCGAGTCGTGGGTGGTATTCAGGGAGTAGGAATGTCTCATCGGGTCGTGGGTGGTATTCAGGGAGTAGGACTGTTTCGCCGGATCATGGATAGTATTCAGGGAGTGGACTGTCTCACCAGGTCGTGTGTGGTATTCAGGGAGTAGGACTGTCTCACCAGGTCGTGGGTGGTATTCAGGGAGTAGGACTGTCTCACCGGGTCGTGGGTGGTATTCAGGGAGTAACTGTCTCACCGAGTCGTGGGTGGTATTCAGGGAGTAGGACTGTCTCATCGGGTCGTGGGTGGGGATGGTATTCAGGGAGTAGGACTGTCTCACCGGATCATGGATAGTATTCAGGGAGTAGGACTGTCTACCGAGTCGTGGGTGGTATTCAGGGAGTAGGACTGTTTCGCCGGATCATGGATAGTATTCAGGGAGTGGACTGTCTCACCAGGTCGTGTGTGGTATTCAGGGAGTAGGACTGTCTCACCAGGTCGTGGGTGGTATTCAGGGAGTAGGACTGTCTCACCAGGTCGTGGGTGGTATTCAGGGAGTAGGACTGTCTCACCGGATCATGGATAGTATTCAGGGAGTAGGACTGTCTCACCGAGTCGTGGGTGGTATTCAGGGAGTAGGACTGTTTCGCCGGATCATGGATAGTATTCAGGGAGTGGACTGTCTCACCAGGTCGTGTGTGGTATTCAGGGAGTAGGACTGTCTCACCGGGTCGTGTGTGGTATTCAGGGAGTAGGACTGTCTCACCGGATCATGGGTAGTATTCAGGGAGTAGGACTGTTTCGCCGGATCATGGATAGTATTCAGGGAGTAGGACAGTCTCATCGGGTCGTGTGTGGTATTCAGGGAGTAGGACTGTCTCACCAGGTCGTGGGTGGTATTCAGGAAGTAGGACTGTCTCACCGGGTCGTGGGTGGTATTCAGGGAGTATGACTGTCTCACGAGGTCGTGGGTGGTATTCAGGGAGTAGGACCGTCTCACCAGGTCATGGGTGGTATTCAGGGAATAGGACTGTCTCACCAGGTCGTGGGTGGTATTCAGGGAGTAGGACTGTCTCATCGGGTCGTGGGTGGTATTCAGGGAGTATGACTGTCTCACCGGGTCGTGGGTGGTATTCAGGGAGTAGGACTGTCTCACCAGGTCATGGGTAGTATTCAGGGAATAGGACTGTCTCACCAGGTCGTGGGTGGTATTCAGGGAGTAGGACTGTCTCACCGGGTCGTGGATGGGGTTGGTGTTCAGGGAGTAGGACTGTCTCACCGGGTCGTGGATGGGGGTGGTGTTCAGGGAGTAGGACTGTCTCACCGAGTCGTGGGTGGTATTCAGGGAGTAGGACTGTCTCACCGAGTCGTGGTTGGTATTCAGGAAGTAGGACTGTCTCACCGAGTCGTGGGTGGTATTCAGGGAGTAGGACTGTCTCACCGGATCATGGATAGTATTCAGGGAGTAGGACTGTCTCACCGGGTCGTGTGTGGTATTCAGGGAGTAGGACTGTCTCACCGGATCGTGGGTAGTATTCAGGGAGTAGGACTGTCTCACCGAGTCGTGGGTGGTATTCAGGGAGTAGGACTGTCTCACCGAGTCGTGGGTGGTATTCAGGGAGTAGGACTGTCTCACCGGATCATGGATAGTTTTCAGGGAGTAGGACTGTCTCACCGGGTCGTGTGTGGTATTCAGGGAGTAGGACTGTCTCACCGGATCGTGGGTAGTATTCAGGGAGTAGGACTGTCTCACCGAGTCGTGGGTGGTATTCAGGGAGTAGGACTGTCTCACCGAGTCGTGGGTGGTATTCAGGGAGTAGGACTGTCTCACCGAGTCGTGGGTGGTATTCAGGGAGTAGGACTGTCTCACCGAGTCGTGGGTGGTATTCAGGGAGTAGGACTGTCTCATCGGGTCGTGGGTGGTATTCAGGGAGTAGGACTTTCTCACCGGGTCGTGGGTGGTATTCAGGGAGTAGGACTGTCTCACCGGATCGTGGGTGGTATTCAGGGAGTAGGAGTCTCACCGGGTCGTGTGTGGAATTCAGGGAGTAGGACTGTCTCATCGGGTCGTGGGTGGTATTCAGGGAGTAGGACTGTCTCACCGAGTCGTGGGTGGTATTCAGGGAGTAGGACTGTTTCACCGAGTCGTGGGTAGTATTCAGGGAGTAGGACTGTCTCACTGGATCATCCGTTTCGTTTATTAAGGATTCGTCCACGTAGTGGGTATTATGAACCCTGTACATTGTAGGTAAGGGTGACATACATTTACTCATACACTATGGGAATGGTCACGGTCACGATGCATGTGAAAAACAACACGGACATCCGATTGTAATTCAATGGATAGTATTCAGGGAGTAGGACTGTCATACCGGGTCGTGGGTGGTATTCAGGGAGTAGGACTGTCTCACCAGGTCATGGGTGGTATTAAGGGAGTATGACTGTCTTACCGGGTCGTGGGTGGTATTCAGGGAGTAGGACTGTTTCGCCGGATCATGGATAGTATTCAGGGAGTGGACTGTCTCACCAGGTCGTGTGTGGTATTCAGGGAGTAGGACTGTCTCATCGGGTCGTGTGTGGTATTCAGGGAGTAGGACTGTCTCACCAGGTCGTGGGTGGTATTCAGGAAGTAGGACTGTCTCACCGGGTCGTGGGTGGTATTCAGGGAGCATGACTGTCTCACGAGGTCGTGGGTGGTATTCAGGGATTAGGACTGTCTCACCAGGTCATGGGTGGTATTCAGGGAATAAGACTGTCTCACCAGGTCGTGGGTGGTATTCAGGGAGTAGGACTGTCTCATCGGGTCGTGGGTGGTATTCAGGGAGTATGACTGTCTCACCGGGTCGTGGGTGGTATTCAGGGAGTAGGACTGTCTCACCAGGTCATGGGTAGTATTCAGGGAATAGGACTGTCTCACCAGGTCGTGGGTGGTATTCAGGGAGCAGGACTGTCTCACCGGGTCGTGGATGGGGTTGGTGTTCAGGGAGTAGGACTGTCTCCCCGGGTCGTGGATGGGGGTGGTGTTCAGCGAGTAGGACTGTCTCACCGAGTCGTGGGTGGTATTCAGGGAGTAGGACTGTCTCACCGAGTCGTGGGTGGTATTCAGGGAGTAGGACTGTCTCACCGAGTCGTGGGTGGTATTCAGGGAGTAGGACTGTCTCATCGGGTCGTGGGTGGTATTCAGGGAGTAGGACTGTCTCACCGGGTCGTGTGTGGTATTCAGGGAGTAGGACTGTCTCACCGGATCGTGGGTAGTATTCAGGGAGTAGGACTGTCTCACCGAGTCGTGGGTGGTATTCAGGGAGTAGGACTGTCTCACCGAGTCGTGGGTGGTATTCAGGGAGTAGGACTGTCTCACCGGATCATGGATAGTATTCAGGGAGTAGGACTGTCTCACCGGGTCGTGTGTGGTATTCAGGGAGTAGGACTGTCTCACCGGATCGTGGGTAGTATTCAGGGAGTAGGACTGTCTCACCGAGTCGTGGGTGGTATTCAGGGAGTAGGACTGTCTCACCGAGTCGTGGGTGGTATTCAGGGAGTAGGACTGTCTCACCGAGTCGTGGGTGGCACTCAGGGAGTAGGACTGTCTCACCGAGTCGTGGGTGGTATTCAGGGAGTAGGACTGTCTCATCGGGTCGTGGGTGGTATTCAGGGAGTAGGACTGTCTCATCGAGTCGTGGGTGGTATTCAGGGAGTAGGACTGTCTCACCGAGTCGTGGGTGGTATGCAGGGAGTAGGACTGTTTCACCGAGTCGTGGGTGGTATTCAGGGAGTAGGACTGTCTCACTTGATCATGGATAGTATTCAGGGAGTAGGACTGTCATACCGGGTCGTGGGTGGTATTCAGGGAGTAGGACTGTCTCACCAGGTCATGGGTGGTATTAAGGGAGTATGACTGTCTTACCGGGTCGTGGGTGGTATTCAGGGAGTATGACTGTCTCACGAGGTCGTGGGTGGTATTCAGGGAGTAGGAATGTTTCACCGGATCATGGGTAGTATTCAGGGAGTAGGAGTCTCACCGGGTCGTGTGTGGTATTCAGGGAGTAGGACTGTCTCATCGGATCATGGATAGTATTCAGGCAGTAGGACTGTCTCACCGGGTCGTGTGTGGTATTCAGGGAGTAGGACTGTCTCACCGGATCATGGATAGTATTCAGGGAGTAGGACTGTCTCACCGAGTCGTGGGTGGTATTCAGGGAGTAGGACTGTCTCACCGGATCATGGATAGTATTCAGGGAGTAGGACTGTCTCACCGAGTCGTGTGTGGTATTCAGGGAGTAGGACTGTCTCGCAAGGTCGTGGGTGGTATTCAGGGAGTAGGACTGTCTCACCAGGTCGTGGGTGGTATTAAGGGAGTAGGACTGTCTCACCGAGTCGTGGGTGGTATTCAGGGAATAGGACTGTCTCACCGGGTCGTGGGTGGTATTCAGGGAGTAGGACTGTCTCACCAGATCATGGATAGTATTCAGGGAGTAGGACTGTCATACCGGGTCGTGGGTGGTATTCAGGGAGTAGGACTGTTTCGCCGGATCATGGATAGTATTCAGGGAGTGGACTGTCTCACCAGGTCGTGTGTGGTATTCAGGGAGTAGGACTGTCTCACCAGGTCGTGGGTGGTATTCAGGGAGTAGGACTGTCTCACCGGGTCGTGGGTGGTATTCAGGGAGTAACTGTCTCACCGGGTCGTTGGTGATATTCAGGGAGTGGGACTGTCTCATCGGGTCGTGGGTGGGGATAATATTCAGGGAGTAGGACCGTCTCACCGGATCATGGATAGTATTCAGGGAGTAGGACTGTCTCACCGAGTCGTGGGTGGTATTCAGGGAGTAGGACTGTTTCGCCGGATCATGGGTAGTATTCAGGGAGTGGACTGTCTCACCAGGTCGTGTGTGGTATTCAGGGAGTAGGACTGTCTCACCAGGTCGTGGGTGGTATTCAGGGAGTAGGACTGTCTCACCGGGTCGTGTGTGGTATTCAGGGAGTAGGACTGTCTCACCGGATCATGGGTGGTATTCAGGGAGTAGGACTGTTTCGCCGGATCATGGATAGTATTCAGGGAGTAGGACTGTCTCATCGGGTCGTGTGTGGTATTCAGGGAGTAGGACTGTCTCACCAGGTCGTGGGTGGTATTCAGGGAATAGGACTGTCTCACCAGGTCGTGGGTGGTATTCAGGGAGTAGGACTGTCTCATCGGGTCGTGGGTGGTATTCAGGGAGTATGACTGTCTCACCGGGTCGTGGGTGGTATTCAGGGAGTAGGACTGTCTCACCAGGTCATGGGTAGTATTCAGGGAATAGGACTGTCTCACCAGGTCGTGTGTGGTATTCAGGGAGTAGGACTGTCTCACCGGGTCGTGGATGGGGTTGGTGTTCAGGGAGTAGGACTGTCTCACCGGGTCGTGAATGGGGGTGGTGTTCAGGGAGTAGGACTGTCTCACCTTGTCGTGGGTGGTATTCAGGGAGTAGGACTGTCTCACCGAGTCGTGGGTGGTATTCAGGGAGTAGGACTGTCTCACCGAGTCGTGGGTGGTATTCAGGGAGTAGGACTGTCTCACCGGATCATGGATAGTATTCAGGGAGTAGGACTGTCTCACCGGGTCGTGTGTGGTATTCAGGGAGTAGGACTGTCTCACCGGATCGTGGGTAGTATTCAGGGAGTAGGACTGTCTCACCGAGTCGTGGGTGGTATACAGGGGGTAGGACTGTCTCACCGAGTCGTGGGTGGAATTCAGGGAGTAGGACTGTCTCACCGAGTCGTGGGTGGTATTCAGGGAGTAGGACTGTCTAACCGAGTCGTGGGTGGTATTCAGGGAGTAGGACTGTCTCATCGGGTCGTGGGTGGTATTCAGGGAGTAGGACTGTCTCACCGGGTCGTAGGTGGTATTCAGGGAGTAGGACTGTCTCACCGGATCGTGGGTGCTATTCAGGGAGTAGGAGTCTCACCGGGTCGTGTGTGGTATTCAGGGAGTAGGACTGTCTCATCGAGTCGTGGGTGATATTCGGGGAGTAGGTATGTCTCATCGGGTCGTGGGTGGTATTCAGGGAGTAGGACTGTCTCACCGAGTCGTGGGTGGTATTCAGGGAGTAGGACTGTCTCACCGAGTCGTGGGTGGTATTCAGGGAGTAGGACTGTCTCACTGGATCATGGATAGTATTCAGGGAGTAGGACTGTCATACCGGGTCGTGGGTGGTATTCAGGGAGTAGGACTGTCTCACCAGGTCATGGGTTGTATTAAGGGAGTAGGACTGTCTCACCGGGTCGTGGGTGGTATTCAGGGAGTATGACTGTCTCACGAGGTCGTGTGTGGTTTTCAGGGAGTAGGACTGTTTCACCGGATCATGGGTAGTATTCAGGGAGTAGGAGTCTCACCGGGACGTGTGTGGTATTCAGGGAGTAGGACTGTCTCATCGGATCATGGATAGTGTTAAGGGAGTGGGACTGTCTCACCGGGTCGTGTGTGGTATTCAGGGAGTAGGACTGTCTCACCGGATCATGGATAGTATTCAGGGAGTAGGACTTTCTCACCGAGTCGTGGGTGGTATTCAGGGAGTAGGACTGTCTCACCGGATCATGGATAGTATTCAGGGAATAGGACTGTCTCACCGAGTCGTGGGTGGTATTCAGGGAGTAGGACTGTCTCATCGGGTCGTGGGTGGTATTCAGGGAGTAGGACTGTCTCACCGAGTCGTGGGTGGTATTCAGGGAGTAGGACTGTCTCATCGGGTCGTGGGTGGTATTCAGGGAGTAGGACTGTCTCACCGAGTCGTGGGTGTTATTCAGGGAGTAGGACTGTCTCATCGAGTCGTGGGTGGTATTCAGGGTGTAGGGCTGTCTCATCGGGTCGTGGGTGGTATTCAGGGAGTAGGACTGTCTCACCGAGTCGTGTGTGGTATTCAGGGAGTAGGACTGTCTCACCGGGTCGTGGGTGGTATTCAGGGAGTAGGACTGTCTCACCGGATCATGAATAGTATTAAGGGAGTAGGACTGTCTCACCGAGTCGTGGGTGGTATTCAGGGAGTAGGACTGTCTCACCGGATCATGGATAGTATTCAGGGAGTAGGACTGTCTCACCAGGTCGTGGGTGGTATTCAGGGAGTAGGACTGTCTCACCGGATCGTGGGTAGTATTCAGGGAGTAGGACTGTCTCACCGGATCATGGATAGTATTCAGGGAGTAGGACTGTCTCACTGAGTCGTGGGTGGTATTCAGGGAGTAGGACTGTCTCACCGGATCATGGATAGTATTCAGGGAGTAGGACTGTCTCACCAGGTCGTGGGTGGTATTCAGGGAGTAGGACTGTCTCACCGGGTCGTGGGTGGTATTCAGGGAGTAGGACTGTCTCACCGGATCATGGATAGTATTCAGGGAGTAGGACTGTCTCACCGGGTCGTGGGTGATATTCAGGGAGTAGGACTGTCTCACCGGGTCGTGGGTGGTATTCAGGGAGTAGGACTGTCTCATCGTGTCGTGGGTGGTATTCAGGGAGTAGGACTGTCTCATCGGGTCGTGGGTGGTATTCAGGGAGTAGGACTGTCTCACCGGGTCGTGTGTGGTATTCAGGGAGTAGGACTGTCTCACCGGGTCGTGGGTGGTATTCAGGGAGTAGGACTGTCTCATCGGGTCGTGGGTGGTATTTAGGGAGTATGACTGTCTCACCGGGTCGTGTGTGGTATTCAGGGAGTAGGACTGTCTCACCGGATCATGAATAGTATTCAGGGAGTAGGACTGTCTCACCGGGTCGTGTGTGGTATTCATGGAGTATGACTGTCTCACCGGATCATGGATAGTATTCAGGGAGTGGAATGTCTCATCTGGTCGTGTGTGGTATTCAGGGAGTAGGACTGTCTCACCGGATCATGGATAGTATTCAGGGAGTAGGACTGTCTCACCGAGTCGTGGGTGGTATTGAGGGAGTAGGACTGTCTCACCGGATCATGGATAGTATTCAGGGAGTAGGACTGTCTCACCGAGTCGTGTGTGGTATTCAGGGAGTAGGACTGTCTCGCCAGGTCGTGGGTGGTATTCAGGGAGTAGGACTGTCTCACCAGGTCGTGGGTGGTATTCAGGGAGTAGGACTGTCTCACCGAGTCGTGGGTGGTATTCAGGGAATAGGACTGTCTCACCGGGTCGTGGGTGGTATTCAGGGAGTAGGACTGTCTCACCGGATCATGGATAGTATTCAGGGAGTAGGACTGTCATACCGGGTCGTGGGTGGTATTCAGGGAGTAGGACTGTTTCGCCGGATCATGGATAGTATTCAGGGAGTGGACTGTCTCACCAGGTCGTGTGTGGTATTCAGGGAGTAGGACTGTCTCACCAGGTCGTGGGTGGTATTCAGGGAGTAGGACTGTCTCACCGGGTCGTGGGTGGTATTCAGGGAGTAACTGTCTCACCGGGTCGTTGGTGATATTCAGGGAGTAGGACTGTCTCATCGGGTCGTGGGTGGGGATGGTATTCAGGGAGTAGGACTGTCTCACCGGATCATGGATAGTATTCAGGGAGTAGGACTGTCTCACCGAGTCGTGGGTGGTATTCAGGGAGTAGGACTGTTTCGCCGGATCATGGGTAGTATTCAGGGAGTGGACTGTCTCACCAGGTCGTGTGTGGTATTCAGGGAGTAGGACTGTCTCACCAGGTCGTGGGTGGTATTCAGGGAGTAGGACTGTCTCACCAGGTCGTGGGTGGTATTCAGGGAGTAGGACTGTCTCACCGGGTCGTGGATGGGGATGGTATTCAGGGAGTAGGACTTTTTCGCCGGATCATGGATAGTATTCAGGGAGTGGACTGTCCCACCAGGTCGTGTGTGGCATTCAGGGAGTAGGACTGTCTCACCAGGTCGTGGGTGGTATTCAGGGAGTAGGACTGTCTCACCGGGTCGTGGGTGGTATTCAGGGAGTAGGACTGTCTCACCGGGTCGTGTGTGGTATTCAGGGAGTAGGACTGTCTCACCGGATCATGGGTGGTATTCAGGGAGTAGGACTGTTTCGCCGGATCATGGATAGTATTCAGGGAGTAGGACTGTCTCATCGGGTCGTGTGTGGTATTCAGGGAGTAGGACTGTCTCACCAGGTCGTGGGTGGTATTCAGGGAATAGGACTGTCTCACCAGGTCGTGGGTGGTATTCAGGGAGTAGGACTGTCTCATCGGGTCGTGGGTGGTATTCAGGGAGTATGACTGTCTCACTGGGTCGTGGGTGGTATTCAGGGAGTAGGACTGTCTCACCAGGTCATGGGTAGTATTCAGGGAATAGGACTGTCTCACCAGGTCGTGTGTGGTATTCAGGGAGTAGGACTGTCTCACCGGGTCGTGGATGGGGTTGGTGTTCAGGGAGTAGGACTGTCTCACCGGGTCGTGAATGGGGGTGGTGTTCAGGGAGTAGGACTGTCTCACCTTGTCGTGGTTGGTATTCAGGGAGTAGGACTGTCTCACCGAGTCGTGGGTGGTATTCAGGGAGTAGGACTGTCTCACCGAGTCGTGGGTGGTATTCAGGGAGTAGGACTGTCTCACCGGATCATGGATAGTATTCAGGGAGTAGGACTGTCTCACCGGGTCGTGTGTGGTATTCAGGGAGTAGGACTGTCTCACCGGATCGTGGGTAGTATTCAGGGAGTAGGAATGTCTCACCGAGTCGTGGGTGGTATTCAGGGAGTAGGACTGTCTCACCGAGTCGTGGGTGGAATTCAGGGAGTAGGACTGTCTCACCGAGTCGTGGGTGGTATTCAGGGAGTAGGACTGTCTAACCGAGTCGTGGGTGGTATTCAGGGAGTAGGACTGTCTCATCGGGTCGTGGGTGGTATTCAGGGAGTAGGACTGTCTCACCGGGTCGTGGGTGGTATTCAGGGAGTAGGACTGTCTCACCGGATCGTGGGTGCTATTCAGGGAGTAGGAGTCTCACCGGGTCGTGTGTGGTATTCAGGGAGTAGGACTGTCTCATCGAGTCGTGGGTGGTATTCGGGGAGTAGGTATGTCTCATCGGGTCGTGGGTGGTATTCAGGGAGTAGGACTTTCTCACCGAGTCGTGGGTGGTATTCAGGGAGTAGGACTGTCTCACCGAGTCGTGGGTGGTATTCAGGGAGTAGGACTGTCTCACTGGATCATGGATAGTATTCAGGGAGTAGGACTGTCATACCGGGTCGTGGGTGGTATTCAGGGAGTAGGACTGTCTCACCAGGTCATGGGTTGTATTAAGGGAGTAGGACTGTCTCACCGGGTCGTGGGTGGTATTCAGGGAGTATGACTGTCTCACGAGGTCGTGGGTGGTTTTCAGGGAGTAGGACTGTTTCACCGGATCATGGGTAGTATTCAGGGAGTAGGAGTCTCACCGGGTCGTGTGTGGTATTCAGGGAGTAGGACTGTCTAATCGGATCATGGATAGTATTAAGGGAGTAGGACTGTCTTACCGGGTCGTGTGTGGTATTCAGGGAGTAGGACTGTCTCACCGGATCATGGATTGTATTCAGGGAGTAGGACTTTCTCACCGAGTCGTGGGTGGTATTCAGGGAGTAGGACTGTCTCACCGGATCATGGATAGTATTCAGGGAATAGGACTGTCTCACCGAGTCGTGGGTGGTATTCAGGGAGTAGGACTGTCTCATCGGGTCGTGGGTGGTATTCAGGGAGTAGGACTGTCTCACCGAGTCGTGGGTGGTATTCAGGGAGTAGGACTGTCTCATCGGGTCGTGGGTGGTATTCAGGGAGTAGGACTGTCTCACCGAGTCGTGGGTGTTATTCAGGGAGTAGGACTGTCTCACCGGGTCGTGGGTGGTATTCAGGGAGTAGGACTGTCTCACCGGATCATGGATAGTATTAAGGGAGTAGGACTGTCTCACCGAGTCGTGGGTGGTATTCAGGGAGTAGGACTGTCTCACCGGATCATGGATAGTATTCAGGGAGTAGGACTGTCTCACCAGGTCGTGGGTGGTATTCAGGGAGTAGGACTGTCTCACCGGATCGTGGGTAGTATTCAGGGAGTAGGACTGTCTCACCGGATCATGGATAGTATTCAGGGAGTAGGACTGTCTCACTGAGTCGTGGGTGGTATTCAGGGAGTAGGACTGTCTCACCGGATCATGGATAGTATTCAGGGAGTAGGACTGTCTCACCAGGTCGTGGGTGGTATTCAGGGAGTAGGACTGTCTCACCGGGTCGTGTGTGGTATTCAGGGAGTAGGACTGTCTCACCGAGTCGTGGGTGGTATTCAGGGAGTAGGAGTCTCACCGGGTCGTGTGTGGTATTCAGGGAGTGGGACTGTCTCACCGGATCATGGATAGTATTCAGGGAGTAGGACTGTCTCACCGGGTCGTGTGTGGTATTCAGGGAGTAGGACTGTCTCACCGGATCATGGATAGTATTCAGGGAGTAGGACTGTCTCACCAGGTCGTGGGTGGTATTCAGGGAGTAGGACTGTCTCACCGGGTCGTGGGTGGTATTCAGGGAGTAGGACTGTCTCACCGGATCATGGATAGTATTCAGGGAGTAGGACTGTCTCACCGAGTCGTGGGTGTTATTCAGGGAGTAGGACTGTCTCATCGAGTCGTGGGTGGTATTCAGGGTGTAGGGCTGTCTCATCGGGTCGTGGGTGGTATTCAGGGAGTAGGACTGTCTCACCGAGTCGTGTGTGGTATTCAGGGAGTAGGACTGTCTCACCGGGTCGTGGGTGGTATTCAGGGAGTAGGACTGTCTCACCGGATCATGGATAGTATTAAGGGAGTAGGACTGTCTCACCGAGTCGTGGGTGGTATTCAGGGAGTAGGACTGTCTCACCGGATCATGGATAGTATTTAGGGAGTAGGACTGTCTCACCAGGTCGTGGGTGGTATTCAGGGAGTAGGACTGTCTCACCGGATCGTGGGTAGTATTCAGGGAGTAGGACTGTCTCACCGGATCATGGATAGTATTCAGGGAGTAGGACTGTCTCACTGAGTCGTGGGTGGTATTCAGGGAGTAGGACTGTCTCACCGGATCATGGATAGTATTCAGGGAGTAGGACTGTCTCACCAGGTCGTGGGTGGTATTCAGGGAGTAGGACTGTCTCACCGGGTCGTGTGTGGTATTCAGGGAGTAGGACTGTCTCACCAGGTCGTGGGTGGTATTAAGGGAGTAGGACTGTCTCACCGAGTCGTGGGTGGTATTCAGGGAATAGGACTGTCTCACCGGGTCGTGGGTGGTATTCAGGGAGTAGGACTGTCTCACCAGATCATGGATAGTATTCAGGGAGTAGGACTGTCATACCGGGTCGTGGGTGGTATTCAGGGAGTAGGACTGTTTCGCCGGATCATGGATAGTATTCAGGGAGTGGACTGTCTCACCAGGTCGTGTGTGGTATTCAGGGAGTAGGACTGTCTCACCAGGTCGTGGGTGGTATTCAGGGAGTAGGACTGTCTCACCGGGTCGTGGGTGGTATTCAGGGAGTAACTGTCTCACCGGGTCGTTGGTGATATTCAGGGAGTGGGACTGTCTCATCGGGTCGTGGGTGGGGATAATATTCAGGGAGTAGGACCGTCTCACCGGATCATGGATAGTATTCAGGGAGTAGGACTGTCTCACCGAGTCGTGGGTGGTATTCAGGGAGTAGGACTGTTTCGCCGGATCATGGGTAGTATTCAGGGAGTGGACTGTCTCACCAGGTCGTGTGTGGTATTCAGGGAGTAGGACTGTCTCACCAGGTCGTGGGTGGTATTCAGGGAGTAGGACTGTCTCACCGGGTCGTGTGTGGTATTCAGGGAGTAGGACTGTCTCACCGGATCATGGGTGGTATTCAGGGAGTAGGACTGTTTCGCCGGATCATGGATAGTATTCAGGGAGTAGGACTGTCTCATCGGGTCGTGTGTGGTATTCAGGGAGTAGGACTGTCTCACCAGGTCGTGGGTGGTATTCAGGGAATAGGACTGTCTCACCAGGTCGTGGGTGGTATTCAGGGAGTAGGACTGTCTCATCGGGTCGTGGGTGGTATTCAGGGAGTATGACTGTCTCACCGGGTCGTGGGTGGTATTCAGGGAGTAGGACTGTCTCACCAGGTCATGGGTAGTATTCAGGGAATAGGACTGTCTCACCAGGTCGTGTGTGGTATTCAGGGAGTAGGACTGTCTCACCGGGTCGTGGATGGGGTTGGTGTTCAGGGAGTAGGACTGTCTCACCGGGTCGTGAATGGGGGTGGTGTTCAGGGAGTAGGACTGTCTCACCTTGTCGTGGGTGGTATTCAGGGAGTAGGACTGTCTCACCGAGTCGTGGGTGGTATTCAGGGAGTAGGACTGTCTCACCGAGTCGTGGGTGGTATTCAGGGAGTAGGACTGTCTCACCGGATCATGGATAGTATTCAGGGAGTAGGACTGTCTCACCGGGTCGTGTGTGGTATTCAGGGAGTAGGACTGTCTCACCGGATCGTGGGTAGTATTCAGGGAGTAGGACTGTCTCACCGAGTCGTGGGTGGTATACAGGGGGTAGGACTGTCTCACCGAGTCGTGGGTGGAATTCAGGGAGTAGGACTGTCTCACCGAGTCGTGGGTGGTATTCAGGGAGTAGGACTGTCTAACCGAGTCGTGGGTGGTATTCAGGGAGTAGGACTGTCTCATCGGGTCGTGGGTGGTATTCAGGGAGTAGGACTGTCTCACCGGGTCGTAGGTGGTATTCAGGGAGTAGGACTGTCTCACCGGATCGTGGGTGCTATTCAGGGAGTAGGAGTCTCACCGGGTCGTGTGTGGTATTCAGGGAGTAGGACTGTCTCATCGAGTCGTGGGTGATATTCGGGGAGTAGGTATGTCTCATCGGGTCGTGGGTGGTATTCAGGGAGTAGGACTGTCTCACCGAGTCGTGGGTGGTATTCAGGGAGTAGGACTGTCTCACCGAGTCGTGGGTGGTATTCAGGGAGTAGGACTGTCTCACTGGATCATGGATAGTATTCAGGGAGTAGGACTGTCATACCGGGTCGTGGGTGGTATTCAGGGAGTAGGACTGTCTCACCAGGTCATGGGTTGTATTAAGGGAGTAGGACTGTCTCACCGGGTCGTGGGTGGTATTCAGGGAGTATGACTGTCTCACGAGGTCGTGTGTGGTTTTCAGGGAGTAGGACTGTTTCACCGGATCATGGGTAGTATTCAGGGAGTAGGAGTCTCACCGGGACGTGTGTGGTATTCAGGGAGTAGGACTGTCTCATCGGATCATGGATAGTGTTAAGGGAGTGGGACTGTCTCACCGGGTCGTGTGTGGTATTCAGGGAGTAGGACTGTCTCACCGGATCATGGATAGTATTCAGGGAGTAGGACTTTCTCACCGAGTCGTGGGTGGTATTCAGGGAGTAGGACTGTCTCACCGGATCATGGATAGTATTCAGGGAATAGGACTGTCTCACCGAGTCGTGGGTGGTATTCAGGGAGTAGGACTGTCTCATCGGGTCGTGGGTGGTATTCAGGGAGTAGGACTGTCTCACCGAGTCGTGGGTGGTATTCAGGGAGTAGGACTGTCTCATCGGGTCGTGGGTGGTATTCAGGGAGTAGGACTGTCTCACCGAGTCGTGGGTGTTATTCAGGGAGTAGGACTGTCTCATCGAGTCGTGGGTGGTATTCAGGGTGTAGGGCTGTCTCATCGGGTCGTGGGTGGTATTCAGGGAGTAGGACTGTCTCACCGAGTCGTGTGTGGTATTCAGGGAGTAGGACTGTCTCACCGGGTCGTGGGTGGTATTCAGGGAGTAGGACTGTCTCACCGGATCATGAATAGTATTAAGGGAGTAGGACTGTCTCACCGAGTCGTGGGTGGTATTCAGGGAGTAGGACTGTCTCACCGGATCATGGATAGTATTCAGGGAGTAGGACTGTCTCACCAGGTCGTGGGTGGTATTCAGGGAGTAGGACTGTCTCACCGGATCGTGGGTAGTATTCAGGGAGTAGGACTGTCTCACCGGATCATGGATAGTATTCAGGGAGTAGGACTGTCTCACTGAGTCGTGGGTGGTATTCAGGGAGTAGGACTGTCTCACCGGATCATGGATAGTATTCAGGGAGTAGGACTGTCTCACCAGGTCGTGGGTGGTATTCAGGGAGTAGGACTGTCTCACCGGGTCGTGGGTGGTATTCAGGGAGTAGGACTGTCTCACCGGATCATGGATAGTATTCAGGGAGTAGGACTGTCTCACCGGGTCGTGGGTGATATTCAGGGAGTAGGACTGTCTCACCGGGTCGTGGGTGGTATTCAGGGAGTAGGACTGTCTCATCGTGTCGTGGGTGGTATTCAGGGAGTAGGACTGTCTCATCGGGTCGTGGGTGGTATTCAGGGAGTAGGACTGTCTCACCGGGTCGTGTGTGGTATTCAGGGAGTAGGACTGTCTCACCGGGTCGTGGGTGGTATTCAGGGAGTAGGACTGTCTCATCGGGTCGTGGGTGGTATTTAGGGAGTATGACTGTCTCACCGGGTCGTGTGTGGTATTCAGGGAGTAGGACTGTCTCACCGGATCATGAATAGTATTCAGGGAGTAGGACTGTCTCACCGGGTCGTGTGTGGTATTCATGGAGTATGACTGTCTCACCGGATCATGGATAGTATTCAGGGAGTGGAATGTCTCATCTGGTCGTGTGTGGTATTCAGGGAGTAGGACTGTCTCACCGGATCATGGATAGTATTCAGGGAGTAGGACTGTCTCACCGAGTCGTGGGTGGTATTGAGGGAGTAGGACTGTCTCACCGGATCATGGATAGTATTCAGGGAGTAGGACTGTCTCACCGAGTCGTGTGTGGTATTCAGGGAGTAGGACTGTCTCGCCAGGTCGTGGGTGGTATTCAGGGAGTAGGACTGTCTCACCAGGTCGTGGGTGGTATTCAGGGAGTAGGACTGTCTCACCGAGTCGTGGGTGGTATTCAGGGAATAGGACTGTCTCACCGGGTCGTGGGTGGTATTCAGGGAGTAGGACTGTCTCACCGGATCATGGATAGTATTCAGGGAGTAGGACTGTCATACCGGGTCGTGGGTGGTATTCAGGGAGTAGGACTGTTTCGCCGGATCATGGATAGTATTCAGGGAGTGGACTGTCTCACCAGGTCGTGTGTGGTATTCAGGGAGTAGGACTGTCTCACCAGGTCGTGGGTGGTATTCAGGGAGTAGGACTGTCTCACCGGGTCGTGGGTGGTATTCAGGGAGTAACTGTCTCACCGGGTCGTTGGTGATATTCAGGGAGTAGGACTGTCTCATCGGGTCGTGGGTGGGGATGGTATTCAGGGAGTAGGACTGTCTCACCGGATCATGGATAGTATTCAGGGAGTAGGACTGTCTCACCGAGTCGTGGGTGGTATTCAGGGAGTAGGACTGTTTCGCCGGATCATGGGTAGTATTCAGGGAGTGGACTGTCTCACCAGGTCGTGTGTGGTATTCAGGGAGTAGGACTGTCTCACCAGGTCGTGGGTGGTATTCAGGGAGTAGGACTGTCTCACCAGGTCGTGGGTGGTATTCAGGGAGTAGGACTGTCTCACCGGGTCGTGGATGGGGATGGTATTCAGGGAGTAGGACTTTTTCGCCGGATCATGGATAGTATTCAGGGAGTGGACTGTCCCACCAGGTCGTGTGTGGCATTCAGGGAGTAGGACTGTCTCACCAGGTCGTGGGTGGTATTCAGGGAGTAGGACTGTCTCACCGGGTCGTGGGTGGTATTCAGGGAGTAGGACTGTCTCACCGGGTCGTGTGTGGTATTCAGGGAGTAGGACTGTCTCACCGGATCATGGGTGGTATTCAGGGAGTAGGACTGTTTCGCCGGATCATGGATAGTATTCAGGGAGTAGGACTGTCTCATCGGGTCGTGTGTGGTATTCAGGGAGTAGGACTGTCTCACCAGGTCGTGGGTGGTATTCAGGGAATAGGACTGTCTCACCAGGTCGTGGGTGGTATTCAGGGAGTAGGACTGTCTCATCGGGTCGTGGGTGGTATTCAGGGAGTATGACTGTCTCACTGGGTCGTGGGTGGTATTCAGGGAGTAGGACTGTCTCACCAGGTCATGGGTAGTATTCAGGGAATAGGACTGTCTCACCAGGTCGTGTGTGGTATTCAGGGAGTAGGACTGTCTCACCGGGTCGTGGATGGGGTTGGTGTTCAGGGAGTAGGACTGTCTCACCGGGTCGTGAATGGGGGTGGTGTTCAGGGAGTAGGACTGTCTCACCTTGTCGTGGTTGGTATTCAGGGAGTAGGACTGTCTCACCGAGTCGTGGGTGGTATTCAGGGAGTAGGACTGTCTCACCGAGTCGTGGGTGGTATTCAGGGAGTAGGACTGTCTCACCGGATCATGGATAGTATTCAGGGAGTAGGACTGTCTCACCGGGTCGTGTGTGGTATTCAGGGAGTAGGACTGTCTCACCGGATCGTGGGTAGTATTCAGGGAGTAGGAATGTCTCACCGAGTCGTGGGTGGTATTCAGGGAGTAGGACTGTCTCACCGAGTCGTGGGTGGAATTCAGGGAGTAGGACTGTCTCACCGAGTCGTGGGTGGTATTCAGGGAGTAGGACTGTCTAACCGAGTCGTGGGTGGTATTCAGGGAGTAGGACTGTCTCATCGGGTCGTGGGTGGTATTCAGGGAGTAGGACTGTCTCACCGGGTCGTGGGTGGTATTCAGGGAGTAGGACTGTCTCACCGGATCGTGGGTGCTATTCAGGGAGTAGGAGTCTCACCGGGTCGTGTGTGGTATTCAGGGAGTAGGACTGTCTCATCGAGTCGTGGGTGGTATTCGGGGAGTAGGTATGTCTCATCGGGTCGTGGGTGGTATTCAGGGAGTAGGACTTTCTCACCGAGTCGTGGGTGGTATTCAGGGAGTAGGACTGTCTCACCGAGTCGTGGGTGGTATTCAGGGAGTAGGACTGTCTCACTGGATCATGGATAGTATTCAGGGAGTAGGACTGTCATACCGGGTCGTGGGTGGTATTCAGGGAGTAGGACTGTCTCACCAGGTCATGGGTTGTATTAAGGGAGTAGGACTGTCTCACCGGGTCGTGGGTGGTATTCAGGGAGTATGACTGTCTCACGAGGTCGTGGGTGGTTTTCAGGGAGTAGGACTGTTTCACCGGATCATGGGTAGTATTCAGGGAGTAGGAGTCTCACCGGGTC
This sequence comes from Chirona hameri, assembly GCA_036785665.1. Classification (NCBI taxonomy): domain Eukaryota; kingdom Metazoa; phylum Arthropoda; class Thecostraca; order Balanomorpha; family Balanidae; genus Chirona; species Chirona hameri. The sequence continues at coordinate 34,154 of JAXIVJ010006022.1, read as the reverse complement.
GTGTGTGGTATTCAGGGAGTAGGACTGTCTAATCGGATCATGGATAGTATTAAGGGAGTAGGACTGTCTTACCGGGTCGTGTGTGGTATTCAGGGAGTAGGACTGTCTCACCGGATCATGGATTGTATTCAGGGAGTAGGACTTTCTCACCGAGTCGTGGGTGGTATTCAGGGAGTAGGACTGTCTCACCGGATCATGGATAGTATTCAGGGAATAGGACTGTCTCACCGAGTCGTGGGTGGTATTCAGGGAGTAGGACTGTCTCATCGGGTCGTGGGTGGTATTCAGGGAGTAGGACTGTCTCACCGAGTCGTGGGTGGTATTCAGGGAGTAGGACTGTCTCATCGGGTCGTGGGTGGTATTCAGGGAGTAGGACTGTCTCACCGAGTCGTGGGTGTTATTCAGGGAGTAGGACTGTCTCACCGGGTCGTGGGTGGTATTCAGGGAGTAGGACTGTCTCACCGGATCATGGATAGTATTAAGGGAGTAGGACTGTCTCACCGAGTCGTGGGTGGTATTCAGGGAGTAGGACTGTCTCACCGGATCATGGATAGTATTCAGGGAGTAGGACTGTCTCACCAGGTCGTGGGTGGTATTCAGGGAGTAGGACTGTCTCACCGGATCGTGGGTAGTATTCAGGGAGTAGGACTGTCTCACCGGATCATGGATAGTATTCAGGGAGTAGGACTGTCTCACTGAGTCGTGGGTGGTATTCAGGGAGTAGGACTGTCTCACCGGATCATGGATAGTATTCAGGGAGTAGGACTGTCTCACCAGGTCGTGGGTGGTATTCAGGGAGTAGGACTGTCTCACCGGGTCGTGTGTGGTATTCAGGGAGTAGGACTGTCTCACCGAGTCGTGGGTGGTATTCAGGGAGTAGGAGTCTCACCGGGTCGTGTGTGGTATTCAGGGAGTGGGACTGTCTCACCGGATCATGGATAGTATTCAGGGAGTAGGACTGTCTCACCGGGTCGTGTGTGGTATTCAGGGAGTAGGACTGTCTCACCGGATCATGGATAGTATTCAGGGAGTAGGACTGTCTCACCAGGTCGTGGGTGGTATTCAGGGAGTAGGACTGTCTCACCGGGTCGTGGGTGGTATTCAGGGAGTAGGACTGTCTCACCGGATCATGGATAGTATTCAGGGAGTAGGACTGTCTCACCGAGTCGTGGGTGTTATTCAGGGAGTAGGACTGTCTCATCGAGTCGTGGGTGGTATTCAGGGTGTAGGGCTGTCTCATCGGGTCGTGGGTGGTATTCAGGGAGTAGGACTGTCTCACCGAGTCGTGTGTGGTATTCAGGGAGTAGGACTGTCTCACCGGGTCGTGGGTGGTATTCAGGGAGTAGGACTGTCTCACCGGATCATGGATAGTATTAAGGGAGTAGGACTGTCTCACCGAGTCGTGGGTGGTATTCAGGGAGTAGGACTGTCTCACCGGATCATGGATAGTATTTAGGGAGTAGGACTGTCTCACCAGGTCGTGGGTGGTATTCAGGGAGTAGGACTGTCTCACCGGATCGTGGGTAGTATTCAGGGAGTAGGACTGTCTCACCGGATCATGGATAGTATTCAGGGAGTAGGACTGTCTCACTGAGTCGTGGGTGGTATTCAGGGAGTAGGACTGTCTCACCGGATCATGGATAGTATTCAGGGAGTAGGACTGTCTCACCAGGTCGTGGGTGGTATTCAGGGAGTAGGACTGTCTCACCGGGTCGTGTGTGGTATTCAGGGAGTAGGACTGTCTCACCGAGTCGTGGGTGGTATTCAGGGAGTAGGAGTCTCACCGGGTCGTGTGTGGTATTCAGGGAGTGGGACTGTCTCACCGGATCATGGATAGTATTCAGGGAGTAGGACTGTCTCACCGGGTCGTGTGTGGTATTCAGGGAGTAGGACTGTCTCACCGGATCATGGATAGTATTCAGGGAGTAGGACTGTCTCACCAGGTCGTGGGTGGTATTCAGGGAGTAGGACTGTCTCACCGGGTCGTGGGTGGTATTCAGGGAGTAGGACTGTCTCACCGGATCATGGATAGTATTCAGGGAGTAGGACTGTCTCACCGGGTCGTGGGTGATATTCAGGGAGTAGGACTGTCTCACCGGGTCGTGGGTGGTATTCAGGGAGTAGGACTGTCTCATCGTGTCGTGAGTGGTATTCAGGGAGTAGGACTGTCTCATCGGGTCGTGGGTGGTATTCAGGGAGTAGGACTGTCTCACCGGGTCGTGTGTGGTATTCAGGGAGTAGGACTGTCTCACCGGGTCGTGGGTGGTATTCAGGGAGTAGGACTGTCTCATCGGGTCGTGGGTGGTATTTAGGGAGTATGACTGTCTCACCGGGTCGTGTGTGGTATTCAGGGAGTAGGACTGTCTCACCGGATCATGAATAGTAGTTAGGGAGTAGGACTGTCTCACCGGGTCGTGTGTGGTATTCATGGAGTATGACTGTCTCACCGGATCATGGATAGTATTCAGGGAGTGGACTGTCTCATCTGGTCGTGTGTGGTATTCAGGGAGTAGGACTGTCTCACCGGATCATGGATAGTATTCAGGGAGTAGGACTGTCTCACCGAGTCGTGGGTGGTATTGAGGGAGTAGGACTGTCTCACCGGATCATGGATAGTATTCAGGGAGTAGGACTGTCTCACCGAGTCGTGTGTGGTATTCAGGGAGTAGGACTGTCTCGCCAGGTCGTGGGTGGTATTCAGGGAGTAGGACTGTCTCACCAGGTCGTGGGTGGTATTCAGGGAGTAGGACTGTCTCACCGAGTCGTGGGTGGTATTCAGGGAATAGGACTGTCTCACCGGGTCGTGGGTGGTATTCAGGGAGTAGGACTGTCTCACCGGATCATGGATAGTATTCAGGGAGTAGGACTGTCATACCGGGTCGTGGGTGGTATTCAGGGAGTAGGACTGTTTCGCCGGATCATGGATAGTATTCAGGGAGTGGACTGTCTCACCAGGTCGTGTGTGGTATTCAGGGAGTAGGACTGTCTCACCAGGTCGTGGGTGGTATTCAGGGAGTAGGACTGTCTCACCGGGTCGTGGGTGGTATTCAGGGAGTAACTGTCTCACCGGGTCGTTGGTGATATTCAGGGAGTAGGACTGTCTCATCGGGTCGTGGGTGGGGATGGTATTCAGGGAGTAGGACTGTCTCACCGGATCATGGATAGTATTCAGGGAGTAGGACTGTCTCACCGAGTCGTGGGTGGTATTCAGGGAGTAGGACTGTTTCGCCGGATCATGGATAGTATTCAGGGAGTAGGACTGTCTCATCGGGTCGTGTGTGGTATTCAGGGAGTAGGACTGTCTCACCAGGTCGTGGGTGGTATTCAGGGAATAGGACTGTCTCACCAGGTCGTGGGTGGTATTCAGGGAGTAGGACTGTCTCATCGGGTCGTGGGTGGTATTCAGGGAGTATGACTGTCTCACTGGGTCGTGGGTGGTATTCAGGGAGTAGGACTGTCTCACCAGGTCATGGGTAGTATTCAGGGAATAGGACTGTCTCACCAGGTCGTGTGTGGTATTCAGGGAGTAGGACTGTCTCACCGGGTCGTGGATGGGGTTGGTGTTCAGGGAGTAGGACTGTCTCACCGGGTCGTGAATGGGGGTGGTGTTCAGGGAGTAGGACTGTCTCACCTTGTCGTGGTTGGTATTCAGGGAGTAGGACTGTCTCACCGAGTCGTGGGTGGTATTCAGGGAGTAGGACTGTCTCACCGAGTCGTGGGTGGTATTCAGGGAGTAGGACTGTCTCACCGGATCATGGATAGTATTCAGGGAGTAGGACTGTCTCACCGGGTCGTGTGTGGTATTCAGGGAGTAGGACTGTCTCACCGGATCGTGGGTAGTATTCAGGGAGTAGGAATGTCTCACCGAGTCGTGGGTGGTATTCAGGGAGTAGGACTGTCTCACCGAGTCGTGGGTGGAATTCAGGGAGTAGGACTGTCTCACCGAGTCGTGGGTGGTATTCAGGGAGTAGGACTGTCTAACCGAGTCGTGGGTGGTATTCAGGGAGTAGGACTGTCTCATCGGGTCGTGGGTGGTATTCAGGGAGTAGGACTGTCTCACCGGGTCGTGGGTGGTATTCAGGGAGTAGGACTGTCTCACCGGATCGTGGGTGCTATTCAGGGAGTAGGAGTCTCACCGGGTCGTGTGTGGTATTCAGGGAGTAGGACTGTCTCATCGAGTCGTGGGTGGTATTCGGGGAGTAGGTATGTCTCATCGGGTCGTGGGTGGTATTCAGGGAGTAGGACTTTCTCACCGAGTCGTGGGTGGTATTCAGGGAGTAGGACTGTCTCACCGAGTCGTGGGTGGTATTCAGGGAGTAGGACTGTCTCACTGGATCATGGATAGTATTCAGGGAGTAGGACTGTCATACCGGGTCGTGGGTGGTATTCAGGGAGTAGGACTGTCTCACCAGGTCATGGGTTGTATTAAGGGAGTAGGACTGTCTCACCGGGTCGTGGGTGGTATTCAGGGAGTATGACTGTCTCACGAGGTCGTGGGTGGTTTTCAGGGAGTAGGACTGTTTCACCGGATCATGGGTAGTATTCAGGGAGTAGGAGTCTCACCGGGTCGTGTGTGGTATTCAGGGAGTAGGACTGTCTCATCGGATCATGGATAGTATTAAGGGAGTAGGACTGTCTTACCGGGTCGTGTGTGGTATTCAGGGAGTAGGACTGTCTCACCGGATCATGGATTGTATTCAGGGAGTAGGACTTTCTCACCGAGTCGTGGGTGGTATTCAGGGAGTAGGACTGTCTCACCGGATCATGGATAGTATTCAGGGAATAGGACTGTCTCACCGAGTCGTGGGTGGTATTCAGGGAGTAGGACTGTCTCATCGGGTCGTGGGTGGTATTCAGGGAGTAGGACTGTCTCACCGAGTCGTGGGTGGTATTCAGGGAGTAGGACTGTCTCATCGGGTCGTGGGTGGTATTCAGGGAGTAGGACTGTCTCACCGAGTCGTGGGTGTTATTCAGGGAGTAGGACTGTCTCACCGGGTCGTGGGTGGTATTCAGGGAGTAGGACTGTCTCACCGGATCATGGATAGTATTAAGGGAGTAGGACTGTCTCACCGAGTCGTGGGTGGTATTCAGGGAGTAGGACTGTCTCACCGGATCATGGATAGTATTCAGGGAGTAGGACTGTCTCACCAGGTCGTGGGTGGTATTCAGGGAGTAGGACTGTCTCACCGGATCGTGGGTAGTATTCAGGGAGTAGGACTGTCTCACCGGATCATGGATAGTATTCAGGGAGTAGGACTGTCTCACTGAGTCGTGGGTGGTATTCAGGGAGTAGGACTGTCTCACCGGATCATGGATAGTATTCAGGGAGTAGGACTGTCTCACCAGGTCGTGGGTGGTATTCAGGGAGTAGGACTGTCTCACCGGGTCGTGTGTGGTATTCAGGGAGTAGGACTGTCTCACCGAGTCGTGGGTGGTATTCAGGGAGTAGGAGTCTCACCGGGTCGTGTGTGGTATTCAGGGAGTGGGACTGTCTCACCGGATCATGGATAGTATTCAGGGAGTAGGACTGTCTCACCGGGTCGTGTGTGGTATTCAGGGAGTAGGACTGTCTCACCGGATCATGGATAGTATTCAGGGAGTAGGACTGTCTCACCAGGTCGTGGGTGGTATTCAGGGAGTAGGACTGTCTCACCGGGTCGTGGGTGGTATTCAGGGAGTAGGACTGTCTCACCGGATCATGGATAGTATTCAGGGAGTAGGACTGTCTCACCGGGTCGTGGGTGATATTCAGGGAGTAGGTCTGTCTCACCGGGTCGTGGGTGGTATTCAGGGAGTAGGACTGTCTCATCGTGTCGTGGGTGGTATTCAGGGAGTAGGACTGTCTCATCGGGTCGTGGGTGGTATTCAGGGAGTAGGACTGTCTCACCGGGTCGTGTGTGGTATTCAGGGAGTAGGACTGTCTCACCGGGTCGTGGGTGGTATTCAGGGAGTAGGACTGTCTCATCGGGTCGGGGGTGGTATTTAGGGAGTATGACTGTCTCACCGGGTCGTGTGTGGTATTCAGGGAGTAGGACTGTCTCACCGGATCATGAATAGTATTCAGGGAGTAGGACTGTCTCACCGGGTCGTGTGTGGTATTCATGGAGTATGACTGTCTCACCGGATCATGGATAGTATTCAGGGAGTGGACTGTCTCATCTGGTCGTGTGTGGTATTCAGGGAGTAGGACTGTCTCACCGGATCATGGATAGTATGCAGGGAGTAGGACTGTCTCACCAGGTCGTGGGTGGTATTCAGGGAGTAGGACTGTCTCACCGGATCGTGTGTGGTATTCAGGGAGTAGGACTGTCTCACCGGGTCGTGAGTGGTATCCAGTGAGGACACCAGCAGCCTCAGTTGGGTCTCCTCCATCAGGGACGCGCGGTACGAGCTGCTGTGCGACAGGTAGAGCAGCAGACGCGCGCTCAGGATCTGCAGACAGTGCGGCTGACACTCCTGCACCCTGGCGGCACCGGCGAGAACTATCAGTCAGACGGCACAGCCTAGCATTGCAGGCGGCGACAAATCCCACTGGCCCGTTCGCCCGAGTTTGGGAATAAATGCGTTCACATGTTTGCAACGAGGTCTTCAAAACAAGATACCTAGATGGAGTGTATCATCTGTCATATCAATTGGGATGGCCATACACTTATCGATGCGTGTCCATACCTTACACTGGGAGTGCACCGCTGTTTCTTCCCCATGACGATCCGCTTGTGTAGAGTGATGGCGTTGCGCATGACGTTCACCAGGGTACGGGCCGGCACACTGCACAACGCGTCTGAAGCAAACAGAAGCGGGTGCGGCTATTTAGACCAAGAGCAACAGCGCATACAGACCAAGAGCAGCAGCGCACATGTCAACTTATATTTCCGTCTCTAGATGGCACTAGTAGCAAACGCCTGAAGTTATGCTGTACCGCATACCTTGAAGCCAAGGACTTTGGCCTGCGCCATGGGGACGGGGGGCAACGAGCATTTCAGGTCGTCAAAAAGGGGTAACCATATCCTTGATGATGAGAACCACTGGGCCTATAGGCCTATAGGCCTATAGGGATAAATCTTCTTTTTCACACTATATTGGGAATAACCAATTGACATTAGCTACAGTTTCTGTAGCTAATGTCTCTGTGAATACAACCTCATCTGTTTATCGTAAGGACAAAGTAAAAAAGACAGGCAATTGGCTCAATATATTTTAATACTTGTAACACATATATTGGAATCGCAAAACATCGGTGATGCAGGCAAACGACCAAAAATCGAAGTTGTTCTTACGCTCAGTTAGGTGTCTGATATACTGAACAAATAATTTTCAAAGACCCCATGGGTACATTTGGGCACATTCTCTTGTCTAGTCGTTGGGCCTCCGAGGGCCGGCGGTCGATATGAGAGTGACATCGCCTGGCAGAAGAGAGCCCCATGCCGGCCTGAGAGGATATTAAGCCGGTAAGAAATGGCCCTCAGCGTCTTTGAGAGGACCATCGATTGACCAGCAGAGGACCCTCGGTCGATTCGAAATGGTATTTTCGGCCTTTGGGCCTGATGGGGTTATTATCAGGCTTAACCCGCGAGTTACTGGGGTATATTCCATAACGAAACTTACTGGGGGGGGGGGGCTATTTTTTGCCCCCCCCCCCGATCTACGGAACTACTGGACCGATTGTAAAAATTCGAACAGCATTCGATATCCCTGGGAAATGAATTCCGGGAAACACAATATTGTTGATCTCGGGGTCACCGATGACGTCACAGGTCAGGTCAAGTACAAAATGTTTGACCGTGTCAAAAGGTCTCGATGGCTGGAATTGTCGCGCAAAATTGCGATATTAAACGCATAAGCAGTCGATAAATCGGTATGTTTCGTGTGTCTGACACTTCTAAGTACCATTCTAAGCTGTTTATGACCTTGGGTCAGGTCAAGGTCATGCGAGGTCACGAGGTGAAACTGCAGATTACGGTCATTAGGCGTTGTAACACATGTTTATGGGTTTGTTTTAAGTCTAGAACGCGAAAAATGACCTTAGAACATTGTTTGTTCCATATAAATAGAAGTAATAAGCAAAAACGGAAATTCATTTTTGTATGCATAGTAATGCTGTGAGAGGTGTCGATTTTTGCCATTTAAAGGTCATAAGTCAGTCATTTTTGAAGATACCGACTTCAAATTTGGTACACATATTCACCGAACACGTCTCAATCACATATATTTCGTTTGTTGGATAATTCTGATTTGTTTTGAAAATTTTGTATAAAAAATATTTGGATTTCTCAAAATTTTGAATTAAACAAAAACTCAAAAATCCGAGATAGCAGTTTGATAGCCCGGTCAATTGTCAATAATTTTATTTACGACAATTTAATTTATCTCAAACATGGTACCCAGAGACGAAAAAACCTCGAGACTAACACCGACAAAGAGCCAGGCTAACTCACTTCCATTTTTCGCGCTCTTATGGCCAATTACTCTAACAAATAAAGTTGTCTCCCGCCTCGGTGACTAACAATATTGATAAAAATCGGCACTCTGGTACATTTGGTAAACATACAACATATGTTGTCAACACACAGTACATTGTGTCAACACACAGCACATTTTCAACACACAACACATTTTGTGATTGTTACAATGAGTGCTACACAAGAAGATAGTGGGTGTCTGAATAATTGTACTCCAGAACCATGCAACGTTGCATCGTCTACTGATATTTGTTGTACCTATTGTTACAAGGATGCAAAAATAATGTTTCCACATTCATCCATGATGACATCACTTGCTGCTTCCATGGGTGCTGCAAATAGTTTTGGACAATTGATGTTTTGCGTATTTGAAGTAGGTAATAGAATCAAAGCATCATGCAATATTCCACAAATAAGATAGAAAACACCATTATTATTTTTGGTTCTGGTCATATGAGAGCAATAATTTTATCCAACATGATTTTACATTGACACAGCATTTATGCCATGGTATTGAATATTTCACCACAAGAACTACAAATACAGATGCAGGATGATGTGGCTATTTTGGTCTGAGTATGCCACAAATTGTATGTTGAGTTTATGGACCATACTTGCCATCCATAGCCTTCGATGATCACCCAAAGTGCTGTCAAAGGTATGATACACATCCTACATAAGCTAAATTGAGATTGTTTGAAAAGATCAAGGTGAAGGTCATGTCACAAAAGGTCACTATACACAAAATATCTACGAAAGTCATGCAGCACATGTTTTATGAATGTTTTTACGCATATAATTCGATATTGAGTCATTTTACCACCTGACTTAATTTACGTGAAGTTAGTGTCAAGTTCAGGTCAAGTTCAGGTCACTGAAAGTCAAAATTCGAAATTGATAAATCTAAATGAAAAAGGCATGTTTCTATGTATCGTTTTGTCTCAGAAATACAGTGCTGGCATTTATTTGTCGGTATCTGGTAAAAAAACAACGCAATTTCAAAATATGACGTCATGATTTACCCATACTTTATATGCCATAAGTCAGTAAAAAAAGATGATATCATTTTGAAATTTGGTATGGTAGTTGCTCATATGTCGTTATCTGACATATATTCCGTTTTCTTTTAATATCTTTGAAGAATTTGATTTTGTGGGCATTAACAAAACAAAAAATTGGGGTTCAAAATAACATTTTCAAAATTTCAAGATAACTGGTTTGTAGCCCTTGCAGTTCTGTAAATTTTAAAGTTTTTGATTGCATTTTTCTTCAAATGTGGCATTTGTACGGCCTGGCAAAGTTGAGCTGATTTTTGTATCAAAATCGTGTGTTAGTGACGTCACTAAATTCACTATATCTAGAAAATTCCTGACAAAATTGTTTCATTTTTGCACAAAAGGTGTAAGAATGATGCCCGGAAGGTACTGAAAGTTTGTCGTCGATACCTGCATTGATTTGTGCGATATTCCTAATATTCCTCAGAGGGGGGGGGGGGGGGGGGGGCTAAAAAGCCCCCCTCCCCCAGTGACTCGCGGGTTAATTAACCATTGACGTCCCTTGTCTTGGTTCTCGCTTTGTCGCTTGTCCATATTTTTTTTACAAGAAGCACTTCCATAATAGAGTGAAATGCCGAGAAAATGTTAAATGCATATCAAGACTTTAAACGGCATAGGTTTACATCGTATTTACAGAATCAATTACAAGCATCGTAATTCATTAAATCAAACTTTGCATGTGTCCATTAGCATATTCTCACTTTTTCATTGAATCTGTTGAAGGCGTTTTCCATTCAGATGACCGGGTCTGTTATGTAACCTCAAACCGTTGGTTCCCCCACGCAATTATATTGCTGGTTATGTAAAACGATGTTGTCAGACGAATACAAATATGAAGCTAATTGAAGTCTATCGATTTATCTTCCTTCAGTCTTACATAAGCAGCATCGTGTTGCCATAAAATAACTACTCAAGCGAACGTCTTAAATTGCCTTTTGTAGGGCTTCGGCTGGTGCGTCACATAGAGAGTACATCACATTAGCCGTTTTCACGAAGGATTTTGCGTTTGGGGCGATTGGGGTGTTTGGGGCGTTTGGGGCGATTGGGGCGATTGGGGCGTTTGGGGTAAATGGGTCTATAGCTTGTAAGAACACAGCTTTTCCCGGTGATTTTTGGTATCGATCACAATTTTATGAATTAATGTATAAGTATATGCTCTTACAATGCAATATTTACCGTTAGTTTGCTTTGAATATTCAAATTCATGGGCAAATCTGGCAATTTTATGTTGTGTTAGTTCCTTCTATGAAACATAGCGAAAACGCCCCAAAAGAGGCTGGTGGTATACTAGATAATCAGCTTTTATTAAATAAAATACGCAATTGACAGTTAGTTAGGGCAAAACTGAAGATATTAATGGCAAAGAAATATAATGTTATCATGCAAAATGCAATAAAATGTCAAAAACATTGACAGGCCTTATTTCAACGATGCTCCGTACCGCTGAGATCGTCCAATTTAGAGCGGTAACTTCGTTGGTTTTATTAAAAAAACGGAACAATCTTTACGCATTTCGAATCACACCCAATGTTTTTTATTTGATTAATTGGTTAATTGATGAATCTCACAAAAAGCTGAAAGGACCTCAGAAAAAGCACTTATAAACCCATGAAACACGGGGGCTTTCTGCAGCCACTGGTACTGAAAACTAAAAAATGGCTGTTTTTTTTTAATTTTTAACCCGGACCAGCCTATAGCCATTTCCCGGGTTTGGGGAAATTACTTCTGGCAATTTGCCAGGCAAAGAGTTACGTTAGTCGGTTTATTGGAACCCGAGCAAGCAAGGGAATAGGGTAGCTATTTTACGTTAATTAATTACGTTAACAGGTTTATGTGAACCCGGCAAATTTATTGTTCAAAGTAAATATAATATCTAACATTACGTTAAGTATTTCGTTCAAGGTCAAAAATAAGTAAAACACTAGACACACATGCATACATATTTGTATTACAATACACTTGTACAATGTCAGTGTTGATGGAGCCGTGGGGGTGCCGTCATTGCAACAACAGGAGACTGTTGCCAGTCTCTCTGGCTCCGGCGCCTCGGCGAGACCTGGTTGTGGGGTGTGTTTAGCCGGGCGAAAAGTCCTGAATAATAAAAAACCTAGCGTCTAAGGCAAAGGGGAAAAAACCTGCGCGGTGGGCCAAAATGCGCAAGGCCAAAAACCCCTGTCATATTTGTTTAGCTAAACGTGTTTGGTAGAGATAATCTAAGAGGAGACCTATCAATTAGTTCTAATCGTTTTGTATAAAGAAAATCATAAGAAGTGTGATTAATTCGGGATGGGAGTCATGAAGTAAAAAGGTTTGCGAATACTGCACCGCAGTGCATGGGACGGGATGGATACTGCACCGCAGCGAGGCGGACACCGCACCGCAGCGCAGTGGAGTGGGCACCGCACCGCAGCGCAGCGGCCACCGCGCCGCAGCGCAGCGTCGGGATCTGGTAACAAAATGCGAATACTGCACCGCAGCGCATCGGCGGGGTGGATACTGCACCGCAGCACAGTGGAGACTGCACCGCAGCGCAGCGGCCACCGCGCCGCAGCGCAGCATCGGCATCTGTGATCAGGGGCGGGTGTACAATTAGAAGGCTCTGGCAAGAGCGGAGTAAAGGGGGAGGAGGGTTGGGAGGAGCGTTACGTTAAGAAGTGAACAACGAATTCCAATGGAACCTTTCGTTACGCGACTGGTTTGGCAGGGAATCATGCCGCCGCCAACGCAAAACCGCACATTTATCGGCGTCCCATCGCAGAAATCCCCCGCCAAATCAGCCACGCAACGAATAGAACCCTTCGCCGCGCGGCCGATCCAGCAGGGGGCCCCCGCAACAAGACACCGGCAACCAACACGCAACTCCCACGTCAGCAGCAACATGATTTAACAGTTAGTCAGAAAGTTATTTCTGACTGGTTTGGCAGGGAATCATGCCGCCGCCAACGCAAAACCGCACATCAACCATCGGCGTCCCATCGCAGAAATCCCCCGCCAAATCAGCCACGCAACGAATAGAACCCTTCGCCGCGCGGCCGACCCAGCAGGGGACCCCCGCAACAAGACACCGGCAGTCAACACGCAACTCCCACGTCAGCAGCAGCACGATTTAACAGTTAGTCAGAAATAACTTAATGAAGTATTTTATTGGAGGTGATTTATTATTTCTTGTTTGTGAACCGTCTCAAATTGCGGCGGTAGCGGTTACGTTCAGAGGAGCTGGGGCGGGAGGGGCTCTCCTGTCTTATAGGGCGAGGGAGCTGGGAAGGAGGGTGGGGGGAGGGGAGGGATGGTGGGGAGAGGGTGAGGGACCGACTGTCTTCAGAGAGAGGAGGAGGGTGGGAGTTTGGGAGTTGGCGGGTGACGGCTCTGATTAGAGAGGCGTCAAAGTCCTCAGAGGACTCGACCAGGGACTCCGCCAGAGATTCGGCGGGGGTGGGAGTGGGTGCCGCTGGGGCACTGCCAGAGTCCAGAAGGGACTCGGCTGAGATGGGGTGGGGCTCGGCCTGCTCTGCCGTCGGTGGGGGTGCACACTGCCGCCGCTGTGTCGGGGCAGGCGGTGGCGCCGGTGGGGTGGACCCACTTGAGGTCCGACGGGGGGGGGGGGGCGCGGGTGGGGTTCGGTGGGATGGGGGCAGCAGGGGCCAGACGCTGGGGGCCAGCGCTGGGATGGGAGGTGGGGTGGGGGGGCCGCCTTGAGGGCCCGGGTCTTCTCTGCGGCTGCCGCTCGAGCAGGGCAGTCGCGGAACCATGCGGGGTGGGGTCCCCCGCACGACACGCAGCGAGTGGCTGCGGTGTCGCCACCGACACATTGAGCTGTGTCATGCGTCTCGGCGCACTTCCCGCAGATGAGATGGGGGGCGTGGCACTGACGCTGGTGGTGGCCGAACCGCCAGCAGGCTTTGCACTGCAGAGGCCCTGGGGTCCACTCCTTGACTGTGACTACTATGTAGCCGCAGTAGAGACGTTCCGGGAGCTGTAAGCCCCGGACACGCAGCCGGGCCATGGGGTTGGGGCCTGGTCGCTTAGACCGCATCCGGACCACTTCTGTCACCCCCTGAGTCACGAGCTCTTGGAGGAGCACGGACTCAGTCAGATTGCTGACTTCGGGGCACAGGATGAATCCCTGGCAGGAATTCATGTGGTCGGGGGCCGTCACCTCACAAGCCTTGTCCATGAAAGACGGGATGGCTAGGTGGCAGTCTGCTGGCCAGACAGGGTCTGAACCAGCAGAGCGCCGGAATGGCTGCTCTACATCGAACGGACGCCATTGCTGGACGCAGACCACGGCTCTGCGCATGCGCAACGTGACGTCAGGTGACCGGCCGGCTGGCCGTCATGGTGACCAGCCGGCCCCGGAATATGGCTTTAGGCCGCTCAGGGGAAAAAAGCCATCTGGCATCACCAGAGGTAGTTTAAGATGACATTGTTAATTTTAAGTAAACTATGGTGTTATCATGAAATTGGAATTTCCAGAAAAAAATGCAATAACTCATAAATTTGCGATTGATACCAAAAATCACCGGGAAAACCCTTGTTCTTACGAGCTATAGACCCAAACGCCCCAGACGCCCCAATCGCCCCAATCGCCCCAAACGCCCCTAACGCCCCTAACGCCCCAATCGCCCCAAACGTAAAATCCTTCGTGAAAACGGCTAATGCTGAATTCCTCTAGCTGTTGCTGAACTTTACTTTATGTTATACCTTCTTTGACAAGTACAAGTGATTTCGAGCCGAATCAAGTGTCGTACAGCTCGACCTACGACCGCACACGGGTCAATACAATCCCACTTAGCCTCCCACGGACTTCCGGTGATAGCAAGTTCAATCCAATTCCGGCCCACCGTTGTCTGAAAAGTTGTGCTTCGGAGCCCACAGATCAGCCGGCCAAGAGTCAGGGAGTGTGCCGCCAGTCGACTGATGGCTGGCGGCGGACGACATTGGAGCTCGTACTCGCGAGCGACCCCCGGCCGCCGGATACTCGACCTCGAGTTACTGCTCATTGCCAGGTGCAGTAGGGCGGCGGACGTCGGGGTACGCTTGCTGTGTGACGGCTATGTGACAGCGTAGTGTTGCAGGTGAGGCATTATACGAGCTGACAGCGCTGCCACGGGTACAGAGGTCATCTCAGCAACCGAAGGCACAATACTAACTCTCGTTCGTTGTTGTATGTGCGTACGTACCGTATAATACTAACCTGAAGTAACTAGGCCAGAATAAAATATCATATATTATTAGCCGTTTTCACGAAGGATTTTACGTTTGGGGCGATTGGGGCGTTTGGTGCGTTTGGGGTGTTTGGGGCGATTGGGGCGATTCGGACGTTTGGGGTAAATGGGTCTATAGCTTGTAAGAACACGGCTTTTCCCGGTGATTTTTGGTATCAATCACAATTTTATGAATTCATGTATAAGTATATGCTCTTACAATGCAATATTTACCGTTAGTTTGCTTTGAATATTCACATTCATGAGCAAATCTGACAATTTTGGGTTGTGTTAGTTCCTTCTACAAAACATACCGAAAACGCCCCAAAAGAAGCTAAAAAGTATACTAGATAATCAGTTTTTATTAAATAAAATGCGCAATTGACAGTTAGTTAGGGCAAAACTGAAGATATTTATGGCAAAGAAATATAACATTATGATGAAAAACGCAATCAAATGTCAAAACCATAGACAGACCTTAATTCAGGCGACCGGCCGGCTGGTCGCCATGGTGACCAGTCGACCGGCGCTGGAGCCACGTGTGCAACGTGACGTCATGCGACCGGCCGTCCCGTCGCCATAGTGACCGGGCGGCGGCGCCTGCGCCGAGCCAGCGCAGAGCCCGAGCCAGCATTCCCGTCATCTTACAGCAAATGGTCGAAACGAAATCGTTAATTATCATTAATCCTTGTTTTCAAAAGTAAATATGACTGAAAATAGAAATGGATTAATTCATCTAGTTTTCATTGAAATAAGCTATTATTCCTGAAAACCATGTCGTTGCAAAATATGACCATTTCCCGAAAAATCCACTTCCGAGATTCGAGCAAGATGGCGTCGCACAAATATTCCAGCTGTCTGGCAACACCAGAGCTAGTTTAAGATGAAATTGTGAATTTTAAGTAAACTATGGTGTTATCATTAAAATGGAATTTCCAGAAAAATGCATTAATTCATAAAGTTACGATTAATACCAAAAATCACATGGAAATGCCGTGTTCTTATGAGCTATAGACTCATTTACCCCAAACGCCCCAATCGCCCCAATCGCCCCAATCGCCCCAATCGCCCCAATCGCCCCAATCGCCCCAAACGCCCCAAACGCCCCAATCGCCCCAAACGCAAAATCCTTCGTGAAAACGGCTAATATATCTGATAAGACATGGAAGCATATCATATTCCGTTATGTTAAAGCATATGTTTAAATTTCCTCTACCGCCAATTAATTCAACACAATCACAGATAATAGCCTCTGAAAAATCGGCGCGTGCTGATTTCTGTTACTTCACGAGCGTCCTCATTGGCGAAGAATGCTGACACGATATGTCTGCCTGAAACGAGAACAGGGCTAACACACAACTAACGATGATAAAGACCAGACCCTCCGGCGAGGCGAGGGAATCCCCGCGGAGATCGCACTGCACATTCCACTCCAGTGGCGAACAGACGTTTATTTTCGCTGGCGCCGGATTTTTCCGGTGGCCGCAGAAGCCGTTCGTTTGCACGGGGCCGGTCGGCGCTGCGTTGTCAGATGAAAGGGCAGCACATTGGTATTCTGCGCTGCCAGCTACCACTGTGCAAACACTCCACAGCTAATGACGACCGATTCCCGACGCGGCAAGGCTTCGTGTCACAGATATTGCATTGACTCCGGCAGCTGACACGAGTGCTCAGAATACACACCCAGAGAAAGGAATAAATACATGTTTATATTTGAGCGTTATTGAGCCTGAGTTGCTTCGCCAAATAGTTGCTCACTCAGAGGCAGAAGGCATGCAAAACGTGCATAGCCGTTTTATTGTAGCAGGGGACTCGGTCCCAGTTAACAGTTTTAACTGACCCGCACACTCAACAGGTTTATAGCCTGTTATAATGGAAATGGGCATACAGGACTTCACAGCTTAAAGGCGTGTAGAACGTGCTGTCATAAAAACCACACACCGTACCTTCCCAGTCCACCTGTCATACTGGACAGTGGACCGGGTATCTCACATTTTTTTTTATATTTCTAACCGCCACCCATTAATAGCCGTTTTCACGAAGGATTTTGCGTTTGGGGCGTTTGGGGCGATTGGGGCGATTGGGGCGTTTTGGGTAAATGGGTCTATAACTCGTAAGAACACGTTTTTTCCCGGTGATTTTTGATATCAATCGCAACTTTATGATTTAATGCATTTGTCTGGCAATTCCATTTTAATGATAACACCATAGTTTACTTAAAATTAAAAATTTCATCTTAAACTAGCTCTGGTGATGCCAGATGGCTGTGGTAGTTTGGGGCGTTTGGTGAGACTCCATCTTGCTCAAATTCCGGATGTGCGGGGTTCGGGAAATGGTCATATTTTGCAACGACATGATTTTCAGGAATAGTAGCTTATTTCAATAAAAACTAGATGAATTAGTCCATTCATATTTTCAGTCATATTCCTTTTTCATAGCAAGGATTAATGATAATTAGCGATTTCGTTTTGATCATTTGTTGTAAGATGACGAGAATGCTGGCTCCGGCTCTGCGCTGGCTCCGCGCAGGCGCCGCCGCCCGGTAACCATGGCGACCACGTGACTCCGGCGCCAGCGGGCCTGTTACCATGGCGACGAGCCAGCCGGTCGCCTAACGTCACGTTGCGCATGTGCAGAGCTGTGGTCTGCGCCCAGCCATGCCGTCCGTTCGATCTAGAGCAGCTATTTTTGAGTTTTCAGTACCAGTGGCTGCAGAAAGCCCGCATGTTTCATGGGTTTATAAGTGCTTTTCTGGGGTTCTTTCAGCTTTTTATGAGATTCATCAATTAATCAATTGATCAAATCAAGAACATTTGGTGTGATTCGTTGATTAAGTAAATGAGTAAGGATTGTTCCGGTTTTCAGACACCAACGAAGTTACCGCTCTCAATTAGACGATCTCAGCGGGACGGAGCGACGATGAATTAAGGCCTGTCTATGCTTTTGACATTTGATTGCATTTTTCATCATAATATTATATTTCTTTGTCATTAATATCTTCAATTTTGTCCTAACTAACTGTCAATTGCGTATTTTATTTAATCAAAGCTAGTATACTAGTATACTTTTAGCCTCTCTTTAGGGCGTTTGCGGTATGTTTTGTAGAAGGAACTAACACAACACAAAATTGCCAGATTTGCTCCTGAATTTGAATATTCAAAGCAAACTAACGGGAAATATTGCATTGTAACTGCATATACTTATTCATTAATTCATAAAATTGCGATTGATACCAACAATAACTGGGAAAAGCCTTATTCTTACGAGCTATAGACCCAATCGCCCCAAACGCCCCAAACGGCCCAATCGCCACAAACGCCCCAAACGCCCCAATCGCTCCAAACGTAAAATCCTTCGTGAAAACGGCTATTAGGTGACCAGGAGTGCTCCCGCCCGCGATCCCAACGACGCACAACACCTTACATTAACACCAGAAAACAAAAGAGAAAATACAACAGAGAACAACAAACACAAAATATTATCTATAATGCTCGACTTACAGCTCACCTGTGATACTCACATTTCACCTGTGACACCTACTCCTCATCTGTGATGCCCACACCTTACCTGTGACGTTCTGCTCACATTTCACATGTGACACCCACACCTCACCTATGACACCCACACCTCAACTATGACACCCACACCTCACCTATGACACCCACACCTCACCAGTGACACCCACACCTCACCTGTGACACACACACCTCACCTGTGACACCCACACCTCACCTGTGACACCCACACCTCACCTGTGACACCCACACCTCACCTGTGACACCCACACCTCCCCTATGGCACCCACACCTCACCTGTGGCACCCACACATCACCTATGACACCCACACCTCACCTATGACACCCACACCTCACCTATGACACCCACACCTCACTTATGACACCCACACCTCACCTGTGACACCCACACCTCACCTATGACACCCACACCTCACCTGTGACACCCACACCTCACCTGCGACACCCACACCTCACCTGTGACACCCACACCTCCCCTGTGGCGTTCGGTTCACATCTCACCTGTGACACCCACACCTCACCTGTGACGCTCGGTTCACACCTCACCTGCGACACCCACACCTCACCTGTGACACCCACACCTCACCTGTGACGCTCGGTTCACACCTCACCTGTGACACCCACACCTCACCTGTGACACCCACACCTCCCCTGTGGCGTTCGGTTCACATCTCACCTGTGACACCCACACCTCACCTGTGACGCTCGGTTCACACCTCACCTGTGACACCCACACCTCCCCTGTGACGCTCGGTTCACACCTCACCTGTGACACTCGGTTCCCGCTCTGTGCCGGTGCGGGCCCGTTCCGGCCCTGTCGAGGTATCCAGCAGGTGCTGCTGCCACAGCCCGCGACGGCTCTCAGAGCTGGGCTCCGGCGGCGGACTTTCCCTGGGCAGACACAGACGGATGCTCAGAATGGATGGCATCAGTAGCCATGCATGATACAGCTCCAATCTGAGATACACGCCGACACGATGCTTTGTCCGGGTTCCGATGCGCTTTGTATGCGGAATGCAGCGTGAAATTTGAGTCCTAATGGCCGTGCTGCTCTGCCCATTGGGCCGTGATTTCCCAAGACAGCAATGCAGTATATTATGTTATATTTTAAATGAATGATTGATCAATATGCTTCGGTGCATGTTGCAATGTTCGCATACTGTGTCACTTCAAGTCCGGTTGTGTTCACCCTTATAGCATGTATGTACAACTATGAAAAGTCATCGGATCGTGGACATGTGTCGAATACATCTGATCTGACCTAGACATAACACGTGACGCTTCAACAGCGTTGCGTCATATCGACATTAACTAAAGGTCACGACGTGACTGAGTTTGAGTTTGCAGATGGCGTGTCAGTGGTGGTCAGAACTCAGAGGGCCGGAGCGCAGAGCAGCCTTGAGCAGCCGTGACTGCCGTGACTGCCGTCGCCACCGACTCCGTGGCGGCGCACTGACCGCTGCGACTCTGGCGGCGCAGTGGCGACTGGCTGCGAGCACCAGATGAGTAATCAGTGTCCGTCTGCACCTGAAAGGCCTCCTCGGGCCGGACCGCGGGCGCTGACCGCTGGCAGTACTGCCTCCCCATCGGCCGACTGGCCGGCGGCAGTGCCGCTCCCCCTCCCCCTCGGCCGGCGGCTGTCCGGCTAATTGCCCTCCCTGTCGGGCTGAGCTGTCAGCGTCAGCGCTGCGGTCGGCTCTCGTCGGCTCTCATGGCGACAGGACAGGGCTCCGCCGACGGCAGCCATTGCCCATCAGCTCTCCGGCCCTGTGCCGCGGCAGTCACCTGCAGCTGGCCAGAGCTGCAGCTCTCACCGGAACTACACATGGTGACACAGCTTTGTAACGGGAACTGTTCTGCAGGTCGGTTTGCTGGAGAATTGGTTGCCAGGCAGCCAGTTGGAAGTCCTGCTCTGCAGCATGAGTGGGCACCTACTGCTTCCAGAGAATACATACATACTATTTCATACATACATATTACATATATGTTATGCCCCCAAAACATAGGATGATTTGCATCGTGCAGCGAAAATATGACGCCTTCATATACTCATGTGCTTCGAAAGTTTAAGGAGATCGTCACATGTTTTATTTATTTATGTATTTATTCAAGTGATCACCAACAGAGTCGCCCCCACTAACAGGTAAAGTCAGAATTGTTTTGTTTTCGAATTGTTGCAAGTGGGCACTGCTTACGATGTCATTTAGGAATTGATGACTTAAAAAAACTATCGCGACTGTGAATCTCTAACGAAACATGGTTTTGCTACTTTAGGGTCATTTTAGCTATCGCCAACTTACAACTAGTCTTTATGTGGTAACTCTCTTCAAATCATACGGAAAATCAAAGATATTCAGAACGTCGCATGAACTAAAATAGGTGAACTATACATTTCACACATATTTTAAAGGGAATAGGTCACCTTGAAAGTTGTCTTGAAATTTGGCTATAAGAGGTATTTCGAGCTGAAAAAACGAATATGGCATTTGTTTGGACGATAGATGGATATCCGTCGAACAATGGGCATGTTTTATTTTCTCCTTCATGGCCATACAAAACTTCTAGACAATTATGACGTGACGCATATGGTAGCTTGGATATGGAAACTATTGCACACAATAACGACGGACTTTAGGCATATTACGCAGGCTGATTGTAACGTAAACAACCGTTGTGAGGACCAGGCACGTAGCCAGGATTTCGTCCAGGGGGGGGGGGGGGGCGGCGCCTCGAAAGGGCCCCTTCTCAAGCGTTAAAGGGCCCCCTTCCCAAGCGTCCTGCGTTCCAGAAGGATCACTTTTAGCTCCCCTTCTCTTTTCGATGTTCATTAACGACCTACCGAGTAACATGGAATCTGGCTGCCTTTTGTATGCAGACGATGTCAAAATTTTCCGCAAAATCGCCTCCCCAGCTGACGGACTGTTACTGCAGAGGGATCTCAGCCGTCTGTCAGCGTGGTCCGTCAGGTGGGGACTGACCCTCAACCCTGCAAAATGCAAATAGTTTACGATGACTCTCAGGCATGCACCCGTCCAGACCAAATATTTTCTGAATAGTACCGAACCGGATCACGTAAGCAAAATTAGGGACCTCGGCGTAACACTAGATACCAAATTAACCTTTGCATCACATGTCTCTGACATAGTCAGCAGGGCCAACCGAGCACTAGGCCTCCTTACTCGTTCTTTTCAAGTCGGTACTAGCACTTCAGAATTCAACCGGAGCGCAGTGTACTTCGCGAACGTGCGTTCGATTTTAGAATACTGTAGCGAGGTCTGGGCGGGGCGGCCAACTCCCACACGGTGCGGGTCGATCGAGTGCAGCACAAGTTCCTCATTTGGCTACTCACTCATACATCCTCCAGACAAGCTAATTCTCTCTCTTATGGTAACATTCTGCTCCATTTAAATTTCCTTCCTTGGCATCACGCAGAGTGCAGCATGACCTGCTCTTCTTGAGGAACATCCTGCGGGGAAAGTGGACTCACAGGTCCTGCTCGAATCGTTTCCCCTGCACGTGCCGCCTCGATCGACCCGCACCGTCTCTCTTTTAACCGTGCCTCGAGCACGGGTAAGCACTGTGGACTCTGGGATGTTCTGCCGGCTCCCTAGAGCAATGAATGTCTTTTTAGGCAGTGCTTTTAACGCAGACACAGTTTTGACAGTTTTGACAGACAGTTTTGGAGCTTTTAGAGCACAGGTGATCAAGTACGTTTTAACCCTGTAGTCTGTGACTGTAAACTTTAGGCTGTGTGATTATGTGATGTGTGTGCTGCGTAGTGTATTTACTGCTATATCTTATCTTCACGACTTCGCCTGTCAGTGGAGCGTAGCTCTGCTGGCGATCATATGAAGAAAAAGAAAAAAGAAAAAAAAACGTTGAAACGTTGAAGAAAAAAAAACGGATGAAAAGGCACGTTACAAGAATGGAAAATGCAGTATGACAGGTATGACATGGGCCATACCAACTTTTAGGAGCTGGAGTTAGCAAACTGCCATATCAACTTTGGAACCAGCGACACCAATTTGGAATCAGCTATACCAACTTCGAATATTTTTAAGCTCAAGACCTGGAGCTCTTAAACAAATTGCGCCGCGGAGCGGCGCCAATTTTTTTTAGTCTTACGCTTTGGATATGCTTTCTCATCAATGCTTCGCATTGCGTATGGTGCGGACCTCTAAAAATGCTATATTGCGTTTTTAAAGTGCGGTAAAAGAAGGTACTAAAGTGAACTATTTTGCCCGACTATGTAGGAAAGTAGCAACATGACACATAAATGCGCCGAGAAACGGTTCGATTTTTTTTCTTCTAACCCGCATATAATTTAATTTGTAGTTAAATTGCGCCGCGGAGCGGCGCGATTTTTAAAGTTGTATTCCCTGGACAACTGTATTCTTATTGTTGAAAGGCATTCCTATTGTCCCTTCCAATCGTCTAGGGACCCCTACAACCTTTTCAACGCCCTTCCGACCTGTTCAGGGATTCATCTGGGATCCGCGAGGCGAAAAGACATGATGTGGAGTGGGTGCTATATATATAATACAAAGAGGGCTTACTCTACAATAACAATTAAAATCGGAGCTTTCGGGTATATTGTAACACCCGGACGAAGGGTGTTACAATATACCCGAATGCTCCACTTTCATTTTTTTTCTTTCTTGTGGAGTAAGTCTTCTTTGTATTTAATCTTCATCTGGGATATCTACGTGCTGATGACCCTTCCGGTCTGACCAGGGACTCCTCTGACCTTCCAAAAAGACCCTCTTGTGTGTCAAGGGGCCATTCGGCCTGCTCAGAGGTCCTTCCGACCTGTCTAGGGACTGCACTGGCTGCTTTGTCGCCCTGCCGACATGCTCAGGGGCCCCTCCGACCTGCCCAGGGGCCCCTCCAGTCTGGCTAGGAACTCATCCGGCATGTTCTAGGGCACTTCCGACCGGCCCAGGGACCCTTTCGGTCTAGCCAGGGGCCCCTCTGACTTGCCAGGAGCCCCTCCGATCTGCCCAGCGACTCCTCTGGTCGGACTGCGCTGGCTGCTTTGTCGCCCTGCCGACATACTCAAGGGGCCCTCCGACCTGCCCTGGGGCCCTCCGTGCTGGTTAGGGGGCCAATTCGGGATGTTCAGGGACCCTTCTTACCCGCCCAGGGGTCCTTTCGGTCTGGTCAGGGGCCAGGCGCGTAACCACCACTGGGGTCACTGGGGATCAGTACCCAGTAACATTTTCGGCTTTTAACAATACGCCCATGGGCGTTGCATGGAAAGAATAGACTTCAAAGTGCCTCCATCCCCACCTACTTTCGGAAGGTGGTTACGCCTATGTTAGGGGCCCCTCCGATATGCACAGGGGCCCTTTGAACTTTCCAGGATCCCTCTGGTCTCTCGAGGGGCCCTCCAGCCTTCTAAGAGGCGCTTCCGACCTGTCAAGGGACTGCGCTGGCTGCTTTGTCGCCTTGTGACATGCTCCGAGGGCCCTTCGACCTGCCATGGCGCCTCTCAGTGCTGACTAGGGGCCCATTCGGCATTTTCAGGGCCCTTCTGACCCACCTAGTGCCCCTTTCGATCTGGTCAGGGGCCCCTCTGACCTGAACAGGGGCCCTTTTAACTTCCCAGGGGCCTTCTGGTCTGTCCAGGGGTCCTCCAACCTGCTCAGTGGCCCTTATGACCTGTCAAGGGACTGCGCTGACCGCTTTGTCGCCCTGCCGACATGCTTGGGGGTCTTTCGGCCTGCCCAATGGGCCCCTCTGTGCTGGCTAGGGGCCAATTCGACGTGTTCAGGGGGCCCTCTGACCCGCTCAGGGGCCCTATCGGTCTGGCCAGGGGCCAGGGGCCCATACGCACAGGGCTCTTTTGAACGTCCAAGGGGCCCTCTGGTCTTTCAGAGAGGACCCTGTGATGGCCCTAAAGGGCCTCTGCAGTGCTCTAAACTCTCTAAAGACCACGCTTCGCGTGGTAAAGACTTCGCGTGGTAAATAGCCCATTATACCGCGCTTCGCGCGGGCTCGTCGGCCCTTTTTGGCGCGCTGCGCGCGCCGAAAAGGGCCCTCCTGGCCTCCAGGGGGGGGGGGGGGGGGGGGGTCCCCCTTTGGCTACGTGCCTGGTGAGGACCCGAAACAAGTTTCGGGGAAATTAAACTTCTTCTAAAAGGGGCCCACTATTCCTGTGTCGAAATTACTTAAAGTAAGGAGCTAATTTTTCCACACAACCCATTTTTCGATCTGCTTTACAAATCTGCTATCTCAGTTCAAAGGGAATAGGTCACCTTTGAAAGTTGTCTTGAAATTCAACCATACCATTCAGCCTCGGGGGATCCTGACCCTCAAAACTACGAATATGACTTTCGTTTGAACAACTGATGAATATATGTGAAGAAAGAAGTGAGTTTCTCTTTGCATTTCACGATAAATCGTACGATAGCAGCTGGCGTTCTGGCTCCGTCCCGCTCCACCTGACGCCAAGTATAGTCTCTGACAAAGGGCCGCCGTGCCGCCCGGGCGGCTGAGCGGATATTAACGAGGCGTCGTGATCAGCGACTACGTGCCAGAGAGCCTCCGGCGGCGCTCGCCTGCCTCCGGCGGCGAGCGTGCATATCCCAGTCGTGGCCCGGAACAGCCGACATGAAACCGGGCCCACTGTGTCGAAAAAACTTAACGTAGGGAGGTAATTCTTTCACCACAACTCATTTTTAGATCTGCTCTACAAATCTGCTATCTCAGTCCAAAACTCCATGTTAAAGGTGAACTATTCCCTTTTGGTCGGCAATTTTCAGACACGTTTGCGCCTATGTTTGTGTTTGCTTGAGTGAATTATGTGTTATGTATTTGCTGTAATTTTTAATCAAACATATGCCGTTCATCTTCATAGCGGCGAACAATCTTGTGGAGGACATCCTACGCAGCAATATCGGTCCAGCAGCTCTGAATGGACATGGTCACGTTCCGAATACAAACTATCCGTCTCCTGCCCGCTGCTGGGCTCTCTGATAGTGGTGATTTGACCCTGGACCCTGTACCGCTGGCCATTGGACCAGTGCACTGTCACAAGTTGAATGATGCTTTCCTAGAGCCCCCTGGTGATTGTCACAAGCTGAATGACGCTTTCCTAGAGCCCCCTGGTGTCAGCTGATTTGAAGAGAACCCTGCTTCAATTGACACTCGTACGTGTTGTGGTCTAGTGTTCAAATGGGCTGTCGGTAAGAGCCCTGCTTTCCAGAGCCCATGTAACGGCGTCCTCGGCGACCCGGCCGTACACGGCTCAGGCGGGCGCCACTTGGTCGCGACCTCAGTCAATACCGGAAACATTGCCGCGATGCTCAATTTGCTGGAACGGCTTGCGGCGAGCATTTGGTCGTGACGGGCGGAACAACAGCCCTAATGCAATTGATTTCGTTGAGTGAAATGGAATTTCAAATGGGTGCGGAGTCAACGTCATTTGCATACTAATGCTTGCTAGCAAAAGGTCGAAGTGAATAATGCCACATATTTTCTCGTTGCTTCTGGCAACCCTTACTAACACATACTCTCTGTGCCAGTGAATTTCTCGCTACGGATTTCCTGGGTCCGTAATAACCTTCTTCATCTCTGATTCTACATGTCAGTGATAACATGGCTCGCCCCTGACTCCCTGACTCATATCTGACTCTGGGTCGATATAAATGTACTCTGACTCTCTCACTGACCTCTGCCTTTCTGTGTTAGTGAAAACACCCCTTATCCCTGACTCTCTAGGGCACTGAAAACACCCCTCATCCCTGACCCTCTAGGACAGTGAATACGCACCTCATCCCTGACTCTCTGGGTCAGTGAAAACATCCCTCATCCCTGACTTTCTGGGTCAGTGAAAACATCCCTCATATCTACTCCCCAACTCACCTCTGACTCTCGGGGTCGGAGGCGGCGCTGCTGGCGTCTCGTGTCACCGTCTGGTCCACTACACGGTTCATCAGAGTGAGCGCGGTGAACTGCAGGTCCTGAGAACCCTGCACCATCTCCGCAGCCATGTTGATCAGCTGGCGCAGGCACCGAGTCAGCTCCCGACCGTGTCCCGGCAGCGAGAAATGGGACACAGCCGTCTGAGGGCAGAAACACCGAGTAACTCCGACCGTGTGCCGGCAGCGAGAAATGGGACACAGCCGTCTGAGGGCAGAAACACCGGGTCAACTCCGACCGTGTCCCGGCAGCGAGAAATGGGACACAGCCGTCTGAGGGCAGAAACACCGGGTCAACTCCGACCGTGTCCCGGCAGCGAGAAATGGGACACAGCCGTCTGAGGGCAGAAACACCGGGTCAACTCCGACCGTGTTCCGGCAGCGAGAAATGGGACACAGCCGTCTGAGGGCAGAAACACCGGGTCAACTCCGACCGTGTGCCGACAGCGAGAAATGGGACACAGCTTTCTGAGGGCAGAAACACAGGGTGTCAGGTGTAATGTCGAGTTTGAGACATATCAAACTATGTTAACTTGTTTTTTTTGCAGCGAGAAATGGGGCACAGCCGTCTGAGGGCAGAAACACCGGGTCAGCTCCCAACCGTGTCCCGGCAGCGAGAAATGGGACACAGCGTTCTGAGGGGAGAAACACCGGGTGTCAGGTGTAATGTCGAGTTTGAGACATCAAACCATGTTAACTTGTTGGAGCCTCGAAGACAATACAATGACCAGGAGGTATAAATCATAAATATATTTCCACGCCGAATGATAGGCAAGAGGCAAGAACATACCTAATAAAACTCTAGTTCATGATATTTAACCCGGCATTGACTGGGGTCTCAGCCGAACGCCATTGACTGGGGGGGGGGGGGGGGGGGGGGGGGTACACGCTCCCTGGTTATCTTCCGAACCAATGATCGCAGCGAGACGCACAAGGCGGCATTCGAAAGCTCTCAATGAGATGAATCGAACGCAAGCTAACACATTTCAAAGTGAGGTCAAATGTCAGGTCACGATCAGGTCAAAGGTCAAAATCGACGTATTTTAGTTTATGGGCCATACTTTCCAGCAAAAGCCATCGATTACGACCATGATCACCCAAAGTTGCTGCCAAAGGTATTATACACATCCCGCCTGGGCTAAAGTGAGATTGTTGGCAAAGGTCAAGGTCAAGGTCAGGTCACAAAAATTAACTATGCGCAAAATATCTACGAAAGTCATGCAACACATGTTTAATGGGTTATGTGCCACATATAATTCGATAGTGATAGTCAGTTTACCAACTGAATTCATTTACGTGAAGTTATTGTCATGTTCAGGTCAAGTTCATGTCACTGAAGGTCAAAATTTGAAATTAATAAATATAAATAAAGAAGGCATGTTTATGGACCAGTTTGCTCTCAGGAATACAGAGCTGGCATTCATTTCTCTTCTGTATCAGGTCAATAAAATTCAAAAACGCAATTTCAAAATATGACGTCATGAGTTACCCATACTTTAGATGTCATAAGTCAGTCAAAAATGAAGATATCTGTTCGACATTTGGTATAGTAGTTGCCTAGGTATGGTTCTCTGGCATATCTTCCATTTTTAAATATTTTAGAAGAAAAGTTATTTTGTGATAATTTCCCCCAAAAAATCGTTTTGTTTTTAGTTTTTGGGGGTCAAAAAATAAAATATTTGAAAATCCTAAATCGTCAGTTTGTAGCCCTTGTAATCTGCTATCTTTTGGCGTTTTTGTATTGCATTTTGCTTCAAATCTAGCATTTGTACGGCCTGGCAAAATGTAGCTGGTGTAAAACTCGTGTTTAGTGACGTCACTAAATTCGCTATAACTCGAGAGAAAAAAATCGACGAAATTTCTTCATTTTTACACACATGACGTATGAATGATTTATAAGAAGGTACCCGCAGTTTGACGTTGATAGCGCTTTTAGTTTTTTTTTAGCTATTGCGAAAATGCATGAGGGGGGGAGGGAGGGGGCGTCCCCCCCCCCAAGTCAATGGCGGGTTAAAATACGAAGACGACAGCTTCATAAGCCAAGGAAAAGAAACCGGAGCTACAAAAGCCCAGTCTCTTTTCCTATATTTAGGATGATAACGTGGGGCCACTCCTTTAAATACTGGGCCAGTTTCATCTGACAGCTTTATTTTATGTTCAACTGATAGGAAGACCATCGAGGAGTTGAGAGGCTCTTGCATGCGACTTCATTTCCTGAATAGACTGCCGCGCTTCCAGTTTAAGCCAGCGTTATGCAACCCAGGTCCGTGCCAATCCACAGGGAAGCAGTTGAGCTGCACTTACAGCGCCAGTACCGTCTCTACATCAGTCGACGGGAGCTGGAGGCGGGGGGAGAGGGGGAGGGAGTTGGAGGCGGGGGAGGGGGGGGGGAGCTGGAGGCGGAGGGGAGGGGAGGGGAGCTGGATGCGGAGGGGAGGAGAGCTGGAGGCGGAGGGGAGGGGAGCTTGAGGCGGAGGGGAGGGGAGCTCGAGGTGGGGGAGGGAGAGCTGGAGGCGGAGGGGAGGGGCTGCTGGAGACGGAGGGGAGGGGGAGCTGGAGGCGGAGGGGAGGGGGGCTGGAGGCGGGGGGAGGGGGACCTGGAGGCGGAGGGGAGGGGGCTGAAGGCGGAGGGGAGGGGAGCTGGAGGCGGAGGGGAGGGGGAGCTGGAGGCGGAGGTGAGGGGGCTGGAGGCGGAGGGGAGGGGAGCTGGGGGCGGAGGGGAGGGGAGCTGGAGGCGGGGGAGGGGGAGCTGGAGGCGGAGGGGAGGGGAGCTGGAGGCGGGGGGAGGGGAGCTGGAGGCGGAGGGGAGGGGAGCTGGAGGCGGGGGAGGGGGAGCTGGAGGCGGAGGGGAGGGGGAGCTGGAGGCGGAGGGGAGGGGGAGCTGGAGGCGGAGGGGAGAGGGAGCTGGAGGCGGAGGGGAGGGGAGCTGGAGGCGGGGGGAGGGGGAGCTGGAGGCGGGAGGAGGGGGAGCTGGAGGCGGAGGGGAGGGGAGCTGGAGGTGGGGGAGGGGAGCTGGAGGCGGGGGAGGGGGAGCTGGAGGCGGAGGGGAGGGGGAGGGGGAGCTGGAGGCGGAGGGGAGGGGGAGCTGGAGGCGGAGGGGAGAGGAGCTGGAGGCGGGAGAGGGGGAGCTGGAGGCGGAGGGGAGGGGAGCTGGAGGCGGAGGGGAGGGGGAGCTGGAGGCGGAGGGGAGGGGGGCTGGAGGCGGAGGGGAGGGGAGCTGGAGGCGGAGGGAGGGGGAGCTAGGGGTGCGTGTTACTGGTCATTACCATGGTGCCGACGCCCGACCGGGTTAGGTCGCCGCCACTAATTGAACTCTCATGCCGCTCGTGAGCTCGGCTGACCCGCCACCGCCGCCGCCCGCGCTCCCGGGGCGGGAGCGCCGGCGCCGCCGGCGCTCCAGTCGAGCCCAGTCGTTGTAGCTGACACGGTAGGCAGGGCAGACGGCTGGTAGCTGACTTGTTGCACACCCACGCCTAGTGAACTGCGACCTCGTTGGATATGGATAAAATTGGGCGAGGAACACGGCATTGAGTTGATTGACGGCTCTGCGCAGCGGAAGAGTTTCCTCTTTTACATGTTTTCCGATACTAGGACAGCACTTAACAGATGGAACGTTTAAAAAGGCCATTTTTTTGTATGGTATGTCACAGAAATCCATCTTCACTTTGAAAAATTACTTGCAAGTTACAGCACATTAAATATGTATTTACATACAATCAAACTAAATTGTGTAAGCACCTTCGTAAAATTAATTTAGTTTGCCTGAAGCTGATTGTGATTGCTTGACTTTGTATTAATGTCTTTGTGGCTAATGTCTAATGTCTTTAGAATTTAAATATTGATGATTTATACTGACGAAGACACCCTGTTTGTCGTAACGTCTGTTTGTTTAGGAACTTGCATTTAATGTTGTCATTGATTGCGAATAAAACTATCATGTCTGATACATTACATTGTAGTTTGTATAATAGAGTTAATAAAAACCACAGCCTCATACTATGCAATATATTAATACAAAAATGAGATTAAAGAGATAAATTGTAGTTTGTGTTGAATTTGCGCTAATTCTTGACAAAGCCATAAAGCCATGTAGCCTGTTTCATATGCCCTCGGCCATAGATAACATGAACTACCTAGTTCATGTTACATGAACTACCTAGTTCTGGTAGTTCATGTTATCTATGCCTCGGCAAATCTCGTAATGACTACTTTGAATCCATTTAGTCCTGATGGGATTCAAGCCGTAAGCTGGTTTGTGGTGACGTTGAAGAGAACAAGCCTCAGGGATGGTCCTAGGAAACACCAACAATTATGTCTCGTACTGACCATACACTGCCGTTGCCTGAGTTGACCTGCGCGGTGTGGCTGAAAGAGACGCTTACGCTTCACTGCATGCACCCATGTGCAATAAGCACGCACGTCGCACACATGTGTATTCCTGGAAGGATCTCCACCAATCCATATAGGACCGCCTCCACCCGGAAAGACCTCACAGCGGGAGTGCCGAACAACTCTGCGTCAGACGCCGCATTTGGGCAGTGTTTGCCGGATGTGCCCCGCTGTGCTTAGATCTATGCGTGAGTTACTGGACTGATGCACCAATTGGAATGCCGGCACCCGACCGACTTTGTGCGGGAATGCCGTAGGAGTTGGCAGCGGGCTCATTAACATGGCGGGTAAGCTTACCTCACCCTTACAGTATGTTATGTCTTCCCAGTGAAAGTGATGTACTGGTGCATGCCTGCGCGCTGTGTGCACTTCGATGCACGAGACGCTTGCCATGACATTGCCATTGGCTGTCAATGCCCGGCCTGATTTTGAATGAAAGAATAACGCAGCGGACAGTACGAACAGCCGTCACAATCAGAAGATGGTGCGGACAGCTGTCATGGTTTAGAGGGCGGCAGACGATGCATCCAGCCGACACGGTTCAGATCAACTCGGCGGCAGAAGGTCAACGGTCGACTCGTCTCACTTCAGGAGGCGTCAGCGATCCGGAAACAAGATCCCAAAACCATAGTTGCATTGATTCCTTAACCCGCGCCCCGCTGGGGTATTCAGCCGAACACGGGGGAGGGGAGGGGACAGATTCTGCCCCTCGTTATCTTCCGAACCATTAACCGCAGCGAGACGCGCAAGGCGGCAATCGAAAGCTGTCAATTAGACACATCTAATATACATAAATCTAAATAGACATAAAGCATACACGGAAATTTCAAAATAATGTCACATGTCAGGTCACGGTCAGGTCAAACGTCAAAATCGAGGTATTTTAGTGTATGGGCCATACTTTCCATCCAAAGCCTCAGATTGCGACTATTATCGCACACAATGCTCTCAAAAGTATAATGCATCTCCCGCATAAGCGAAAGTGATATTGGAAGCAAATGTCAAGGACACTATTGGCAAGAGGTTTACGAAAGCCATGCGACGCATGTTTTATGGTTATTTTACACGTACAATTCGATAGTCAGACACTTTCAAAACCCCACCCCATATACTGGCTCTCAGGACAAGGTCAGGTCACATAAGTCCGCCCCTGTAGCTCAGTTGGGACAACGTTGTACTTTTGACCTCATCCGGTAGTGGCAGCCCGGGTTCGAGTCGCTTCGACGCTCGCTATTTGCTCATGACTGGGATGGCCTGTGGCCGGTGGCAGCGGTCGCACTCAAGGTCAGATGACGTCAGAGGGCGGGGCGGATCGTGTCCAAGTATGTTGGGCACGTACAACTTTCGCTTCTAAATTCTGCCGGACGCCAGAAATTGCTTGATCGGGTGGTGGGGTCAGGGCCTGCGCAACAAGCTATGCTTAGCGCGGGGTCTGACCTCGGAAATCCATCTATCCAAAAACATTCGGACTAAATTTATTAAAACAAATCCAAATGTAAAATTGATTAATATAAATAGAAAAGGCATGTTTCTAGACCAGTTGTGTCTCAGAAATAGAGCGGAGCAATTCATTGGTCTGTATCTGGTCATTAAAAACAAACAAAAAACGCAACTTCAAAAATGACGTCATAAGTTACTTATACATAGGGAGCCATAAGTCAGTCAAAAATAAGGATATTGCTTTTATTTTTTTTGGGGTATCGTCCATACTCGGTTCACCAATATATATTCCGGTTTTTAATATCTTTAAAAAATCAGATTTTGTTGAAATTTTCCGGCAAAAAATCAGTTTTGTGGATCTGTTTTTGTTTGTTTGTTTGTTTGGGGGTCAAAAACGCAATATGTCAAAAATCCGAGATAGCTATTTTGAAGAGAATGTCATCCCATTTCATCGGACGTTTTCTATTGGCAATTTGTATCAAAACTCGATTTTTTAAAGATGTATCGTTTTTCCACCAAAAATGGCAAGACATTACGTCATTAAAACGTCATTATCTCTCAATGTAATCCACAATTTCATTGAAATTTGGTGATAAAACGTAGCATTGATGCAATATAAGGTACTAAAGGTGTTACCTCGATATCTATCATAGTTTCCAAGTTATTGATACAATCCGGGAGGGGGCAGATTCTGCCCCCCCCCCCTAGCGGGGCGCGGGTTAAGAGATGGAAGAACAGGCCGTTTGAGTGTCAAGTGGACCTGAGCAAAGTTGCTGATGGACAAAGACGATGGATGCCTCATATTACTATGCGTCTCAATCATGCATGTATTTTCTTTGTGCGATTATAAAATGTACAAAACAGCCAGACAAAAATGCGCTAATTATAAATAGTTGGGCATAACCAAATGTCTGGCTCCAACTCAAGGTTCTAAATACATATCCTATCGAGTGTATGTATGTAATAACGTATTTGAAGTTTTAAACACGATTTGACGATTCTCTTCGTGAGGATACTATCGAAGGATTTCAAAATGAGGTAGCATTGCACCAAATGTAGCTTCAAAAATCCTCTTCACTATAAATGGGATTAACCCATCCTACCAATAGTTTTGAACTGAGGTAGAGATACGGGTAGGGTGGGTGGACAATATACATATTCTGAGGTCCACACACATGATTCACATTTCAAATATTTGATACCCTTTAAGTTAAAAGGTCTTTAACTGACCTTGAGCACTGTATGCAGCACAGTGGAGAGTTTGCGGTGCGTCTTTTTGTCGGTGACTTGTTCCAGCCACTCGATGATGGGTGTTAGCTCGGCCCTTAGATGGCCCAGTACGTGGTACAGCACCTCCGAGTTCTGCGAGATGACCGCCAGACTGTCCAGGCACCTGTCAGGGTCCTCCTCCGGCGGCGGCCCGTCTGTCAGAGGTCGCCAGAGGTCGCCAGAGGTCACCAAAGGTCACCAGAGTCACAGGAGGTCACCGTAGATGTCTATCTAGAAGTCACCGAATGTCTCCAAGGGTCACTAAAGCCAATCGTAAGCAAAATGATTCATTGTTGGAGCTGAATGTAAATACTCGAGCGAGCTTCATAATATTTTCCAGCCCTTCCGAAATACATCCCACAAATATGCGGAAAGGGGCATTATCAAAAACAAGTCACGTTCCGGGTTGTTCACCGGCTAAGTCGGTGTTCCGCTGAATCTGTTCGAATAGCATTTGTGTAGAGTAACGTATGTTGCGTCATATCCTACCGGCGTCCTAAATAAAACGTGTGTGATACTCATACTCATACACCATGCTATTTCGTATGCCGTTGCAGTGCTACGAAACAAAACCCATACCAATATGTGTTCTATGTTTGTTGTTTTCTACCTCCGGGTTCATACACCACACATATGATTATCCTCAAAATAGCATTTGAAAGTCTTCTAGTTCACAAAAGCGGCTCGTGCGTTCCATCATTCGTCGCCAAGTAATGTGCTGCTTGAAAACTATAATACGATAACACGATATGAATATATAACGATAGCGCCGGGAAAAATAAAGCTGAGCTGATTGTTGTTTTTGTTCACATGCAGCTGTTGACATAAGTAAAAGGATGCGTAAATTTCGAAGACCGTCAGTTCTACAGATCCAACGGCA
>JAXIVJ010006021.1:52500-69921 GCA_036785665.1 Chirona hameri | reverse complement strand
CATGTCATGTTTAAACATTCATTACGCCCGATCCGGGTTTGTGATAATGGACCTGCTTAGTATAATGGTTTGTGAGTATTTATGTGCAATAACTGCAACGTTGCTTGGGCGCATTTTACCGTTCGGCGTTCTTTTTTTCCTTTACGGGAATGCCTCTATTAAGCCACGGTGTTGACCGCAGAGGCGTAGCCAGGGGGTGCAAATAGTGCTCCTGCACCCGGGAGATTTTGCCTTTTACCGTTCGGCGTTCTTTTTTTCCTTTACGGGAATGCCTCGATTAAGCACAGTGTTGACCGCAGAGGCGTAACCAGGGGGTGCAAATGGTGCTCCTGCACCCGGGAGATTTTGCCGGCCCCCCTATGCCCGGCTGCAGCCACACGGCCTGGCGGCCGTCATTTTATGTTGTAAAATACCATGAGAGAAGCGGATCCAAAGCCCTCTCACACAATACAAGGACCCTCCTAGTCTGTCAGAGAGCCCTATGATATGAGGGAAGAACCCCTTCCTAGGGCCCTCTCAGGCCTGGAATGGGCCCTATCAGGCCTGCATGGGCCCCTCTCAGGCCTGGAATGGGCCCTCTCAGGACCTGGCAGGGCCCCTCTCCAGGGGCGTAGCCAAAGGGGTGGTGGCACTCCCCCCCCCCCTGAAGGTCCGTACGTGGTCCTACGGTACGGCGAAGTACTACTACGAAGGTCCCTTTTGGTCGTTTTTGGTGGGGGTACCTTATCCCCCCTCCCCCTGAGCAAAATGTGCACCCCCTGGAGTGAATCTTGGCTACGCCACTGGTTTGACAGTATTTTCCTGATTGCTATCATTCTATATTCGGCAGCTTGTGGAATGCCCAGCATTCATGGCAAGGTCATGTTGGTGGGGTACAGTCCGTGTCTCGGGCAGTAGTTATTGGGCAATGTCCTCACTGTGGCGGAATTAATGAGAAGGTAAAGGTTACAGTTTTCAGCGATAGATGGCAGGATAGGCGGTCGTCGGTTTTCGCTGTTATCTGATCCCGATAGTACTGCTACCTTAGATCAGGACATGGGAAGGAAATAACAGCATCACTGCCACTGTTTGAGCATTATAATTTCAGACGAATATTTGTCTTGCTCTAACCATTGCTGTCATAAGCCGCATAAGTGCTGGCAAAGAAAGATGGAAGCTGTCCCACCCTCTCCCTCTCCCTCTCCCTCTCCCTCTCCCTCTCCCTCTCCCTCTCCCTCTCCCTCTCCCTCTCCCTCTCCCTCTCCCTCTCCCTCTCCCTCTCCCTCTCCCTC
Source organism: Chirona hameri (assembly GCA_036785665.1). NCBI lineage: Eukaryota > Metazoa > Arthropoda > Thecostraca > Balanomorpha > Balanidae > Chirona > Chirona hameri. The sequence continues at coordinate 68,650 of JAXIVJ010006021.1, read as the reverse complement.
TCCCTCTCCTTCTCCCTCTCCCTCTCCTCTCCCTCTCCCTCTCCCTCTCCCTCTCCCTCTCCCTCTCCCTCTCCCCTCTCCCTCTCCCTCTCCCTCTCCCTCTCCCTCCTCTCCCTCTCCCTCTCCCTCTCCCTCCCTCTCCCTCTCCCTCTCCTCTCTCTCCTCTCCCTCTCCCTCTCCCTCTCCCTCGCCCTCGCCCCTCGCCCTCGCCCTCGCCCTCGCCCTCGCCCTCGCCCTCTGCCTCTTCCTCTTCCTCTCCATCACCCACACCCCACACCCACACCCACACCCTCACCTTCACCCCGTCATCCACCTTTACATTAACCCGGCCCTCATCCTCATACTTACCCTCACCCTTCCCTCTCTTATCCACCCTCACCCACACCCTCACCCTACTCTCACCCGCGCCATAAGCTTGCAACCACCTCCGTTATCATGTATTTCGGAAACATCCATACTGCATGGGTTTTCAGTTTTCCACGTAGTGACATATACGAGGCAAGCGACATTCATGCTAAAGCAAAATATACTGAATATATAACCACTCACTGCATAAAACCGACCCCGCAGGTATTGCATACAGCTGTGCTTTCATCGACATTCGTTCAGCCTTTTCTTGAACACTGAATAACTCGGTGAGCATCCGACGCTTATGGGCAGCTCGTTTCCCACACTCGCCGTCGCGCGACTCAAGAATGAGCGTCGTGCAAACTCAGTGCGCTCACGCGGGACCTGCAGATGTCGATCACGGACTGCTCCAGTGCTGCACTGCGACTCCAGGCGCGAGTCTGATCAGACTGCTCCAGTGCTGCACTGCGACTCCAGGCGCGAGTCTGATCAGACTGCTCCAGTGCTGCACTGCGACTCCATGCGCGAGTCTGATCAGACTGCTCCAGTGCTGCACTGCGACTCCATGCGCGAGTCTGATCAGACTGCTCCAGTGCTGCACTGCGACTCCATGCGCGAGTCTGATTAGACTGCTCCAGTGCTGCACTGCGACTCCATGCGCGAGTCTGATCAGACTGCTCCCAGGTGCTGCACTGCGACTCCATGCGCGAGTCTGATTAGACTGCTCCAGTGCTGTACTGCGACTCCATGCGCGAGTCTGATCAGACTGCTCCAGTGCTGCACTGCGACTCCATGCGCGAGGTCTGATCAGACTGCTCCGTGCTGCACTGCGACTCCATGCGCGAGTCTGATCAGACTGCTCCAGTGCTGCACTGCGACTCCATGCGCGAGTCTGATCAGACTGCTCCAGTTGCTGCACTGCGACTCCATGCGCGAGTCTGATCAGACTGCTCCAGTGCTGCACTGCGACTGCCAGTGGCGCGGAGTCTGATCAGACTGCTCCAGTGCTGCACTGCGACTCCATGCGCGAGTCTGATTGGCTACCGGTCAATAGATTGAAACATCCGGGTGAAAACGGCTGGTCCTACGGTTCCGTAACTTTGGGATTCGCGTGGTAAATTACAACACACAGAATATATCATATCAATACCAATCCCATATAACATACCATCATAATACACCCAAACTACCATATATTATTATTTATTACCATATATTATTATTATTTATTATATTATATTATTATTTATTATTATTACCTATATATTTGCGAAAGTCTGGGAATGTGCGTTCCTTTAAAGCTTTTGAGGAACACATACCTACACCCTGTGCGCTAGTTTTCACGTGCCGCATTGAACCGTCTTCCTAATCATATGACAAGTTCCATCATGTTTCTCGCCTGTGCGGTCAGCCACCCTGGTCAGCTCCGACCCGCTGACCGCGTCATTGCGCGCCCTGCGGCTGCTGCCGTCACGTGACTGTCACGTGACTGGCGCCGTTGCTCGAGCCGCCGGGAGCACGTGAGCGCTGTTCGGCACACGCTACTAGCGCTTTTCGCTAGCTGACGTCACAATTACGTCACGGAAACAGACGCAGCAGGAAACGGACAGAACTCACGAGAAGCACTTCCAGACTCCCGCTTCAGGGGCATATCACAATCTGTTTGTTTTCATTTCAGTTTGATTTGTCTCATGCGCCACTATTGAAACACATCCGCTAGCGCTTTCGCCGCTTCTGCGATTTTCCACAAGCAGAAATAGCCTCTCCGCAGGCCTCCACGGTTCCTATCGTGACGTATTCCCTTTCTGGCTTTGCATTGGCTGAGACGCCTGGTTGCGCCATGGAGAACGAAAGCGCTACTGGCGGCCGCTAGCGTGCGTCCGAGCAGCGCTGTGACCCGCCGCTGGCGTATTATGCATGCTCCCACCCGCCGCTGGCGTATTATGCATGCTCCGAGCGGCGCCGAATGAGCGCGGGGGCCGTGTTGGACGGGCTGCATGACTTGTGCCGTTTGGCCGCAGTGACAGCCGGCCGGCTGCCGAGCGCCTCGGCGGGAGGCGTGGGCGGGCTGGACTGCAGGTGCAGACAGAGAGTTGTCGCGTGGGTTGGCGGCAGTTTGCTGATGTGAGCTGTTGGGTCGATTTCCGACAGAGTCCAGATGTTAACACTGATATGACGTAATTTCGTCAAAACCATGACGTTCGTCTAAGGACAAATATTTCAAAGAGCTGTCTTATTTTCCCTTACAGCCTCTTCCCCATCTTCTCCAACCACCCGTTCCATATAAAATATAGCGTGATTTAACTTGCCACTAGCGGCTCGCCCTGATAGAAGCATGCAATGGGTGTACTGTGTAGTGCGTTTCGCCCCGCTGCCGTGCTGTTAGGCGCAGCGAATCACCACGGAATGCGCCGGGCTTGCCTCAGGGCGCCCTATTGTCTCGCTCTGGGATAGCACCTGTTAGCCGTTTTCACGAAGGATTTTGCGTTTGGGGCGTTTGGGACGATTGGGGCGTTTTGGGTAAATGGGTCTATAGCTCGTAAGAACACGACTTTTCCCGGTTATTTTTTTATATCAATCGCAACTTTATGAATTAATGCATTTTTTCTGGAAATTCCATTTGAATAACACCATAGTTTACTTATAATTAACAATTTCATCTTAAACTAGCTCTGGTGATGCCAGATGGCCGTGGTGGTTTGGGGCGTTTGGTGAGACTCCATCTTGCTCGAATCCCGGATGTGCGGGGTTCGGGGAAATGGTCATATTTTGCAAGGACATGATTTTCAGGAATAATAGCTTATTTCAATGAAAACTAGATAATTAGTCCATTCATATTTTCAGTCATATTCCTTTTTGATAGCAAGGATTAATTATAATTAGCGATTTCGTTTTGATCATTTGTTGTAAGATGACGAGAATGCTGGCTCCGGCTCTGCGCTGGCTCCGCGCAGGGCGCTGCCGCTCGGTAACCATGGCGACCACGTGACTCCGGCGCCAGCCGGCCCGTTACCATGGCGACGAGCCAGCCGGTCGCCTGACGTCACGTTGCGCATGTGCAGAGCCGTGGTCTGCGTCCAGCCATGCCGTCTGTTCGATCTAGAGACGCTATTTTTGAGTTTTCAGTACCAGTGGCTGCAGAAAGCCCGCATGTTTCATGGGTTTATAAGTGCCTTTTTCTGAGGTTCTTTCAGCTTTTTATGAGATTCATCAATTAATCAATTGATCAAATCAAGAACATTTGGTGTGTTCGTTGCTTAAATAAATGAGTAAGGATTGTTCCGGTTTTGAGAAACCAACGAAGTTACTGCTCTAAATTGGACGATCTCAGCGGGACGCAGCGACGATGAATTAAGGCCTGTCTATGCTTTTGACATTTTATTGCATTTTTCATCATAATATTGTATTTCTGTGTCATTAATATCTTCAATTTTGCCCTAACTAACTGTCAATTGCGTATTTTATTTAATCAAAGCTAGTATTCTAGTATACTTTTAGCCTCTTTTTAGGGCGTTTGCGGTATGTTTTGTAGAAGGAACTAACACAACACAAAATTGCCAGATTTGCTCCTGAATTTGAATATTCAAAGCAAACTAACGGGAAATATTGCATTGTAAGAGCATATACTTATTCATGAATTCATAAAATTGCGATTGATACCAAAAATAACCGGGAAAAGCCATGTTCTTACGAGCTATAGACCCAATCGCCCCAAACGCCCCAAACGTCCCAATCGCCCCAAACGCCCCAAACGTAAAATCCTTCGTGGAAACGGCTATTGTCTCGCTCTGGGATAGCACCTATAAGCCATTTTCACGAAGGATTTTGCGTTTGGGGCAATTGGGGCGTTTGGGGTAAATGGGTGTATAGCTTGTAAGAACACGGCTTTTCCCGGTGATTTTTGGTATCAATCACAACTTTATGAATTAATGTATAAGTATATGCTCTTACAATGCAATATTTACCGTTAGTTTGCTTTGAATATTCAAATTCATGAGCAAATCTGGCAATTTTGGGTTGTGTTAGTTCCTTCTACAAAACATACCGCAAACGCCCTAAAAATAGGCTAAAAGTATACTAGTATACTAGCTTTGATTAAATAAAATACGCAATTGACAGTTATGTAGGGCAAAATTGAAGATATTAATGAAAAAGAAATATACTATTATGATGAAAAATGCAACCAAATGTCAAAAGCATAGACAGACCTTAATTCAACGTCGCTCCGTCCCGCTGAGATCGTCCAATTTAGAGCGGTAGCTTCGTTGGTTTCCGAAAACCGGAACAATCCTTACGCATTTCGAATCACCCCAAATGGTTTTGATTTGATTAATTGATTAATTGATGAATCTCAAAAACAGCTGAAAAGACCTAAAAAAGCACTTATAAACCCATGAAACATGCAGCCACTGGTACTGAAAACTCAAAAATGACTGTTCTAGATCGAACGGACGCCATTGCTGGGCGCAGACCAAGGCTATGCGCATGCGCAACGTGACGTCAGGCGACCGGCCGGCGCCGGAGCCACTCCGGCTGGCTGGTCGCCATGGTGACCAGCCTGCCGGCACCGGAGCCACGTGTGCAACGTAACGTCAGGCGACTCGCCGGCCCGTCGCCATGGTAACCGAGCGGAGGCGCCTGCGCATAGCCAGCGCAGAGCCGGAGCCAGCATTCCCGTCATCTTACAACAAATGATCAAAACGAAATCGCTAATTATCATTATTCCTTGCTTTCAAAAGTGAATATGACTGAAAATATGAATGGACTAATTCATCTAGTTTTCATTGAAATAAGCTACTATTCCTGAAAACCATGTCGTTGCAAAATATGACCATTTCCCGAACTCCGCACATCCGGGATTCAAGCAAGATGGAGTCGCACCAAACGTCCCAAACCACCACAGCCATCTGGCATCACCAGAGCTATTTTAAGATGAAATTGTTAATTTTAAATAAACTATGGTGTTATTATGAAATTGGAATTTCCAGAAAAAATGCATTAATTCATAAAGTTGAGATTGATACCAAAAATCACCGGGAAAAGCCGCGTTCTTACGAGCTATAGACCCAATCGCCCCAAACGCCCCAAACGCCCCAATCGCCCCAAACGTAAAATCCTTCGTGAAAACGGCTGTTGGGAGGACAGGCAACAGCTGATCAATTTAGCTTGCTATGTCGCTAATGGATGGTCGCATTGTCATACAAAGTTAATTAGCTCTACTGCTTCTCCGAGTCTCTTTCGGAAGCGATGCGAGCGATGCATTTTATTTGGCCTAGCGTGTGTCGCGCGACGGTGTGTCGATGGAATCCAGCGATGGCCCAGGATTCCAGCGAATCCAGCGATGGCCCAGGATTCCAGCTTTGGAATCCAGCGATGGCCCAGGATTCCAGCGAATCCAGCGATGGCCCAGGATTCCAGCGAATCCAGCGATGGCCCAGGATTCCAGCGAATCCAGTGATGGCCCAGGATTCCAGCTTTGGAATCCAGCGATGGCCCAGGATTCCAGCTTTGGAATCCAGCGATGGCCCAGGATTCCAGCGAATCCAGCGATGGCCCAGGATTCCAGCGAATCCAGCGATGGCCCAGGATTCCAGCGAATCCAGCGATGGCCCAGGATTCCAGCTTTGGAATCCAGCGATGGCCCAGGATTCCAGCGAATCCAGCGATGGCCCAGGATTCCAGCTTTTGGGCGACGTGGTACTCTGCGTTGTAGTGATTGGTAAAAGTCAGTTTGGGCCGTTGGGAAGGCATGCATAAATATGTACCATTGGAATTATATGCGCATGCCAAGGTTGGCTAGTTTTAATTGGTGCTGCATTCCTTCTATGATGTTTCACGCGGAATCCTTCTATAAATGCAGCAAATTCCGTAATTTACTTCTATAAATCGGAAAGCGAGAATAAGTTATCACTGATTCTCGAATGTTTACATTTCCACTTGCCGAAGTTTTGAGCCTCTATTTGGTTTCTTTGGTGATTCTCACACAGTCAAATAATTATATTACCACTGGGCTTGCCTCTCTTCCGTATGTCCAGATCGCAGGGTGATACAAACAAAGCAGATTATCATAATAATATGTTCGGAATTCTACGATCGATAATAGCATTCGCTGAGGCTGATAAAACCATGGATGACTTATGGTGTAGTTAAGCTATGATGACACCGGTCAGAATGCGCGTGTGAACCAGGCACATCCTGTTGGCGGAGGCCACTTGGTGCATGTCGCCAAGGACTTCCGTGGAACTGTGTGGGCGTGGCATTCCCCAGTTTGCCATGGAAAAATGGCGGCCAAACTTTTTACAAGTTGGATAAGTTACAGGTTGGAAGAGTTCAGCTGGACAAAATTAAATAAAGTTCAAAAGGTATGTTTTTGAATATCGAGGCCGACGTGAATCGACTAAGGGAAATGATATCGCGTGTTGGTTACGTTTTTACCTTTATTCTAACTAGAAGTCCAGCGTTGCGCGATGCGCAATATGTTCAAATTCCACAGTGAATAGTTCACTCTAGTCTGAATGACTCGAGGTGACGGCGTCAGTTGAGCTATTTCTCACTCTCTCACCTCATATTCCTTACACAAACACACACCTTTGCTATATCTTGCGAAGTCTTGGTAGTAAGAATAAACAAATAGAAACGCCAACGCTCGCGTGTGCCAACTACCACGCGCTGTGGTACCACCTCTATCAGAACGCACCATACCAAAAATAAAAATTGATTTGATGTAACTATCCAATGGTGAACACCCAATATCAATCGGAGCAGTGGTTGCAAAGTTATTCGCTTCCGAAAAGCGTCTGTATGGCCGGGTCGGGCCGGGTCAAATGTAAATTTGTCTTGTAAGTTGACGAGAAACCTCACGGGCGCTTCGCGCCCGCTCGGTAATCAGCAAAAACCTTTGCGGTGACAGACACTGCTATTGACAATGAAACTATAACTAATTCAAACATTGGACGCTGTCAATGCACTGAACTGCCAAACCAGAATTCAATACTTGCCTACTTTTGGGTCAGCGGTTAAGCTAACCGATTTTTTTTTTTTTTTTAAACTGAGCCCTCGCCCTACAGCCCCCCCCCCCGTGGTTTTTCTTGAATAACTTTTTACACATGCGGCGCATCTTGCTGAAATTTTCGGTAGCTGAGTTTACAACAATTATACGTATGCAGTAAAAAGTTAATTGAAATTGGTTAAGTAGTTAGGGAGATAATCATGTTTTAATGACGTCATGTTGGTAAAAAACGAGAAATATTTGAAAAATCGTAGAAAAGAGAGTTGTAAAGCAAATTGCAAACGCAATTCACCAAAGATATAAAATGGCATTCTCTTTAAAATGGCAGTCTCGGATTTTCAAAATTTTGGGTGTTTGACCCCTAAAATATACAAAACTGATTTTTTGGGAAAAATCCCCACAAAATCAAAATTTTCAATGATGTTAGAAAAACCGGAATATATGTGAGAGAACTGAGTATGGACAATTGAGTGATGGCTCCCTAAGTGTAAGAAACTGATGACGTCATTTTAAAAAATAACTCTTTTTTTACTGTTTTTGACAAGATACGAACAAATAATTACCTTTTCTGTATTTCTAAGCCAAAACTGGTCTAGGAACATGCCTTCTTATTTACATTTATCAATTTCTAATTTTGAGGTTTTCTGAAGAGAAATCGCTGTTCTGGAGGTGGTAAATCTGAGGTCATTCACTTGACCTGGAAGGTCACCCGTTGACCTGACACCTAAACATCGCATACTGTTAAATTCCTCTCATGACAGGCAACATGCTGGTTCTTACCGCATTGCTCTAAGTAGCTTGGTTTGGAAGTTAACAGGGGGGGGCTGTCAGCCCCCCCCCCCCGTAGGGCGAAGGTGAAAAAAGCTTCCGTAGGGCGAGGGTTAAAATACACGAAATGCATGACTTACTCGGTACACCAAAGAAGAAGTACTGTGTCTTTTTCGCCAAACCCATAATAAATATCAATTATCCAACAAACTACCTCCTTAAACCGGCAGTCACTGGGGTATTTTTTGTAACACGACTCCCTGGGGGAGGGGGGTAGCTCCCACTTGTATCTTCGGAACCAACAGGACGATCGCGCTGACTCAAACGGCAATCGATAGCCCAGGAAATTTCATCGACACAACATAAATTGTGTTGACCTGGAGGTCACCGTTGACGTCACAGGTCAGGTCAAGTACAAATATTTGAACGTTTCTGATAATGCACGGTTTTGCCGTAACCATGGAATTAAAGAGTCGTGAAATATATAAGATGCCTTAATACATGTAGCAAACGTCGGAAGCTACAAATGTCACCATCCCCTTACATTGTATTAAGTGAGTTCATCTCAGGTCAAGAGGTCAAATTGCAGTTTTGGGTTCAGTATGTTTTGCGATGGATGTTTCTAACCTAACTGTTCACCCTGAGCACGAAAAACTACAATAAAACTTCGTATATGCAACCCAATGCTCAATAATAGGTCATGGTCGAGGTCACCAATTTTCACAATTGTAGGTATGAGTTTATGACACTGAATCATACGAATGAAAGGCAAATGTGCAGCTTTACTTAGCACCGTATCTACCTTTTGTTACTTTTCATGCCCGTTATTCACGTAATCAAGATCGTAGCAATGTATTGTAAGCTCTGCCACAAACTATGTGCTATGTGGACCGATCATTTGTTTAGCTTTGAAAGGTGATAAGTTAGTAGTCGTTGAAGATATTGCCTTGAAACTCGCTACACATATTCACAACACTAGTGTCTACCATATATATATTCCGTTTTTTTTAAAATGATCACAAACTTCGAAAATATTTTGAAAAAATATAATTTTGACTTTCATAATTTTTTACCAATCCCGTGATGCAATAAATGCAAATTTCGAGATAGCAGTTTGATAGCACTGTTCATTAGCTGTTATGTGATGTATGTAAAGGGTAGTTATCTGTAAAACTGTATTTTCTACAATTTGTTTATGTACGGCCTAATTTGGCTCCAAATCTGTCGGAAGTGACGTCAATATGACGTTATTTTCTCGTGACACATAGAACCCCAAAATTCTCATTTTGCTAACATGTGTAAAAATGATGCCCAGAAAGGTACTGAAGGTTTGGCGTCGATAGCTGCATTTGTTCTGGAGATATTCAAAATATTCCTCAGGGGGGAGGGGCTAAAAAAGCCCCTCCCCCAGTGACTCGCGGGTTAAACGGCGTACTTCATTACTGAGCGGGTGCGAAGCGCCCGTGAGGTTTCTCGTCAACTTAATAGACAAATTTACATTTGACCCGGCCCGACCCGGCCATACAGACGTTTTTCGGAAGCTAATAACTTTGCAACCACTGCTCCGATTGAGATCGGGTTTTCACCATTGGATAGGACCATCAAATCAATTTTGATTTTGTTATGGTGCATTCTGATAGGGTGGTACCACAGCGCGTGGCACCCGCAGACGGCGAAATGAACAAAAATTATTATTGATCAAAAATGGCTTGATTTATCTAAGTATTCGTTTTGTATACGCTGAAGCATACAAGGCTCAGGACGTACTCCCTTTTGGCGGATTCGAGAAAGGAGATCATGTACAATTTAATCAAACATAATTTTTATGTTGACATGCATGGAGGCCTGGCAATTTTTATGGGGGACTAATAGGACTAAAATAGCTATGTGTTACTACCACGTGTGCTCCCGTACCGTTTCATATTTCAAACCTGTTTTAGCTTTACCAGTGCGCGCCAGCTCGGTCATCGCCCAAAAAGGCGTTTTACTGGTTATAGTACTCAAACCGAGACTCAACCTTTGCGCTATTTATGCGTTGGATGTGTTTAAGTTACCAAATCAAGTAAGGTATCTGAGTCGCCCGCACGTCCAGCTCTGACGGCAGCGGTCGCAAGCCCCCCAAAATCCCAGATCCGGCCCTCACGTGCGTCACAGACGTTGCACGCGCTCCAAATGCGGTCCAAAATCTAAGTTCGCACAGGTCTGATTTGTGTGAAAATTTCGCCGCCGCAGCTCTTACCGTCTCGGCGCTGTGGCCCGGCAAAATCTGACAACCGTACATACATACATACCTACGTACGGACATTTCGTCTTTTATATAATAGAAGGAATAGAAGTCCAGCGTTGTGCGATGCGCATAATGTACAAAATTAGCAGTGAATAGTTAAACCATCAAATCGAAATGTCTCGAGATGACGGTGTCACTTGCCACACACTGCCATTGACAATGGAAGTTAACGATGGGTAAGTCAAACATTGGATGCTAACAATGCACCTTAGCTGCCAAACCGGAATTCAATACGTCCTTTTCGGGCAGCGGTTTGGCTGAACTGCTTATACAAAAACATGGCGTACGCTTTACAATACACAACATGCATGACTTCCATGGTATACCACAGAAAAGGGCGTGTCTTTTTCAGCAAACCGAAAATGTACAACTCAAATATGCAACAAACTATCTCCTTAAACTGCGTACTTCATTGTAGTACCCAAACATAATAGAAGGATATCATTTTGTGACACCTTAAGTTCAAAGTGGTAAGAAACAATGAGTGGGCACTGGTCTTACACCATATAGTTTCAAATAAACATTCAGCTGTTGCCATTGCGAGTTTAACAATAAGTGGTTTTGCAGCATATTAGACATAAGCTATTAGCACTTGCAGAGCTCGAAATGCGCGCAATCACATCCGTTCCACGGGTGTCGATTGCCTGGTTGTTGCACCTCCGCCTCCGCCCGACAGCCGGATCCTACGCCACAGCTCTCACCGGATCTTGGCCCGTCTCTCTGGGCATGTTTGGCAGCGGGCCGCGGCTCGAGCCGAGATTCCCCACCTTACGTAACACCGCCGTCCTGTCGTGTCCGGAGTGGCAGCTCCAGAGCTCGGGTGTCATTCGTGAGGCTCCTATGGGAGCGCACCGCCGCCCCGACCCGCACCGCACCGCCGCCGCCCCGATCCGCACCGCACCGCCGCCGCCCCGACCCGCACCGCACCGCCGCCGCCCCGACCCGCACCGCACCGCCGCCGCCCCGACCCGCAGCGCACCGCCGCCGCCCCGACCCGCACCGCACCGCACCGCCGCCGCCCCGACCCGCACCGCACCGCCGCCGCCCCGACCCGCACCGCACCGCCGCCACCCCGACCCGCACCGCACCGCCGCCCCCCCCCCCCCCCCCCCGACCCGCACCGCACCGCCGCCGCCGCCCCGACCCGCACCGCGCCGCCGCCGCCCCGACCCGCACCGCACCGCCGCCGCCGCCCCGACCCGCACCGCACCGCCGCCGCCCCGAACCGCACCGCACCGCACCGCACCGCCGCCGCCGCCGCCCCGACCCGCACCGCACCGCCGCCGCCCCGACCTGCACCGCACCGCCGCCGCCGCCCCGACCCGCACCGCACCGCCGCCGCCCCGACCCGCACCGCACCGCACCGCACCGCACCGCACCGCCGCCGCCGCCGCCCCGACCCGCACCGCACCGCCGCCGCCCCGACCCGCACCGCACCGCACCGCCGCCGCCGCCGCCCCGACCCGCACCGCACCGCACCGCCGCCGACCCGCACCGCACCGCACCGCACCGCACCGCCGCCGCCGCCCCGACCCGCACCGCACCGCCTCCGACCCGCACCGCACCGCCGCCGACCCGACCAGGCATCAATGCAGGCCACTCGGCTGCGCTGTGAAGTAGTGTGACGCATATCGCGAGTCAGTGGGCCGGCTGATCACAGCGGACGGAGAGCTGGACGGTCTGATGGGCTGACGTCACTGGCCGACCCAGAACGACCAAAGATGTATTGAAGGGGGCCAAGTCCCAGGACGTCTGGCCGAATAGGGAAAAAACTCATCAGATTTCGCTTCCGTGCATTAAGAACTGACAAACCTCCCTTGATTAAAGTTGCGTATATTTGCTTTAAATCCGAAGCGTCCGTGTCGGGCCGATTTGAGTCGTTTGGGGTGCATGACCACGATGCTCCTGGGGTTCTCCCATGCATGACGACGTTCTGCATTCTGTTTGACCCTGCAGTGGCTTACAGTCCGCTCTGCGACCGGTACGCCGAGCTGGTAATCCCGGGCAGTGCAGAGGCGTCAGGGACCGACACCACACCTGACGGCACGACACCTGACACCGTCAGGGGCCTATCTTGCGTTGGGATACTGAAATGGACGACCAAAGCTTTGGTTTTGTTGGAGCCTGCCTCGTCACGCTCTGAGTACATTCTAGTCACTGTCAGCAAACAGTTTCTTCTCCCTGGTATCTTCAGAACCAATGATCGCAGCGGGACGCGCAAGGCGGAATTCGAAAGCGCTCAATGAGATCAACCTAACGCAAACTTAAAAATTTCAAATTAAGGTCACATGTCAGGTCACGGTCAAGTCAAACGTCAAAATCGATGTATTTGAGTTTATGGACAATACTTGCCATCCATGGCCTTCGATTGCGCCTATAATCACCCAAAGTGATGTCAAAGGTATGATACATATCCCACATGAGCTAAAGTGAGATTGTTGGAAAAGATCAAGGTCAAGGTCAAGTCACAAAAGGTCACTACACACAAAATATCTACGAAAGTCATGCAGCACATGTTTTATGGATGCTTTTACGCGTAGAATTCGATAGTGGTAGTCATTTTACCACCTGACTTCATTTACGTGAAGTTAATGTCAAGTTCAGGTCAAGTTCGGGTCACTGAAGGTCAAAATTTGAAATTGATAAATCGAAATGTAAAAAGCATGTTTTATATCAGTTGTATCTAAAAAAAACAGTGCTGGCATTTATTTGTATGTATCCGTTCAATAAAAGCCAAACAACGCAATTTCAAAATATGACGTCATGATTTACCCATACTTTATATGCCATGACAGTAAAAAAAGATGATATAATTTGGAAATTTGGTATGGTAGTTGCCCATATGTCGTTATCTGACATATATTCCGTTTTTTTCAATATCTTTGAAAAAATTGATTCTGTGAGCATTTTTTCAACATTTTTTTTTTTTGGGGGGGGGTCAAAAACCAAATTTGTGAAATTTCGAGATTGCTGGTTTGTAGACCTTGCAATTTTCTACCTTTGATCGTTTTTCGATTGCATTTTGCTTCAAATTCGGCATTTGTACGGCCTGGCAAAGTTTAGCCGATTTTAGTGTCAAAATCGTGTTTAGTGACGTCACTAAATTCACTATATCTCAAAAAAGTTCCGACGAAATTTTTCATTTTTTCTCTCAAAAGGTGTACAAATGATGCCCGGAAAGGTACTGAAAGTTTGGCGTCGATATCTGCACTAGTTATTGAGATATTCCTAATATTCCTAAGGGGAGGCTAAAAAAGCTCCCCCCTGACTCGCGGGTTAATGACCAGCTCCTGATGTAATCTTGTCCACTTGGCAACCTCGATACTTCCTATCCAATCGAATACCGATATAACGAATTCCGAGCGCTGCCACAAAGGCATGTGTGGGAATGGCTCGGGTACGCCCGCCATCTAACCCATGGCCTTCGTGTCTGGATTCTGGAAGTGATCCGTCAGATGGGTACTATAGTCGAGACTGCGACGGTCACGAACTTGTGGTGGGCTCACTACCCCTTTTGGCTGGCGCGTGAATCGAAGGTACGTAAAACACACCGTGAAACTAACGCGAAAAATGGCACGCCTTTGGAACGGACTATTAACAACAATGATCTGTATTTTATCGGTGATGACTGTAGACATAAATGTTTTCTGGGCGGCACAGTTTCTGCGTTTTGCCACCGTTTGCTGAAGTCACGTGTCTTGTATTTATGCTGACGAAAACCGATTCCGTGAAATTGTTGATTGGATAGCGGACAATAAAGACATGACGTCATCACGTGCGCCCGAAACCAAGGTCATAATTTATTTGTTCTCCGTGTCTGTGACGTCAAGTGTTTGAGATAGTGTCGAATGCGTACGATTCTCCTCGGCAGTTGCCAGTTTGGGTGGCAGTTGCCAGTTTTGGACGTGACTGGCGTTCCCCGTGTCCGGTCTTTTGTCCTTCCGCAGGCCAGGCCAGGCTTTATCTTCAAGGTTTGTGGGTAGTATGGTTTGTTTTCCGGGGACCCAGTGTAAGATGACGGGGAAAAGCGGATATTTCTGGTTTGTTCTACACTGGATGTGGTGGAGGCTGAAGAAATAACCAGATATGTCTGGTATGTGGTGCCGACAGAGTTCAATAGGCTTACATGAAAGGTTGTTTTTGTGTCACAGAAGTGTTAATATTTTACTCTTGTCTGTAGATCTTTTTCGCAACATACATAAGTGTGATAGCCAGGGGTAGTTTATTTTGCTGGTATGAAGGAGTGCATACCTGCATATCTTCGATGCTTTACTTACCATCTATATCGGATGATGTATAGTAAAATCTTATCTGGTCTTGTGCAAGAAAGAACAAATCAGAGCATCAAGATATCCATATTTCCTTTTAATCGTCAACCTGGCTTACATTTAAATTGCGGGACCACTCGCTATTCAGGACGTGTCCTCCTGCGATATAATTTCCGCCGTCACCCCACAATAGAGCTGCCGAGTCCGCTATGTGCCGTGAAGGTCACACGGCTGAGCTGTTACCCGTCTTATGTCGCCCCGCCTCTCATCTCAGAGGGAAATCCCAGCCGCCTGGGGGAGCCAGCCCACGAGGTCACACTCTGGTCCACACAGCAGGGGCGTCAGATTGGTAAGGGGAGAGAGGATCAGAACGGCGACTAACAGGGCGTCAGATTGGTAAGGGGAGAGAGGATCAGAACGGCGACTAACAGGGCGTCCAGAGCCTCGTCCGGTGCGGCAGACAGGCTAGTCGATGGGATCCTGCTCGAGTTGGAGCGGGGGATTTTGTTTAGTGAAGCAGAAATACAACGGCAATCTAGGCCAAACACTACGTATTTAATAGGGCACACCTGAGCACAGATGCTCACGAACATGGATGAATATATATAAATGAAATGAATGCAATATATCAATGACACCCAGATCACGATATTGGCACCGCACTATTGCTGGATGAATCTATACATTATACATTCCACCTGTGACGTTACATCAAGTCCCACATACAATTTTATGCATTAGTAACGGACTGATCTTCTATTTAAAGGGAATGTTCCACCTTTCTGAAAGTTGTCAAATATACGCTGGTTGTAGTCGAAAATATGAAGTAAGTGCTGCTGAAAACGATGGTGATATTTTTTCTCTCGAAAAGTCACTTAACTTTATACAAATTCAGTTTTTAAATTTGGGATGAAGACGTCATTATTGAGTTATAGACCGCCGCTGATTGGCTGACAAAGTGGGATTGGCTGAAAAAGTCGCTGTCAGCCAATCAGCGGCGGCACTAGCCTAGACTTCATTTTGCAAACTATAAATTAAATTGCTTAAAAACGGCTAAGTTTTGGGGAAAATGACCTTAGTATTTTCGACATTTCAATAACGGCCAAAGATAATGGCTCTCTCAGTTCAAATCCAATGCAATGGTGAAACATTCCCTTTAAGGCAACATCTTTTGTATTAATTTATGAAAAGTGGTATCGCTAGTTACGTCAATTCTCCTTGTGAAGTGCCCGCTGTCAAAAGTCACGAGATCTTCCGCGTGTATTTTCTCCTGAAATTCCACGCCTACTCCAACCAAGGCCCTATAACAACAGGTTGGACGGAGTTTATACCAACATTATACCAAGTTTTGCAATGATATTGTGGTAACTTATCCATACAGTGGTAATTCCAGTCACAATGCCACTCAAACCGGGAATTATGACAGCAACAAAATATGTTGTTTCACATTATCACTGTTTTTTTTTTAGT
>JAXIVJ010006021.1:0-50000 GCA_036785665.1 Chirona hameri | reverse complement strand
CTGCTGGACGTAGTCAGTGACTTCAGTCGCAACATGGACGAAGGCCGTGTCACGAGTCTGCCCGATGGACCTGTCCAAGGTCTTTGATTGCAGGAACCGTAATATGCTACTGAACAAGCTAGAATGCTGTGGCATATTTTGCCACTCTGATTCGAAGAATATTTTGGGGGTTGCAAACGGATCTTAAAAGGACGTGAAACGGAGCGAGATGTTCCAGTGGGATTGGTGCATCATCTACACTATAAACCCACGCTATGCCGGGGGCGTCTGAACGCCCCATTCTAACTCGGCTCCTATAGGGAGAAACGGAATACAAAATACTGTTCGATAGCTCGTGAAAAAATAATGTCGAAACTACTTCAGTCATTGTTTGTCTCAAGTCAATATTGAGGTCCTCAGAGATCATCAAAGGTCAAATTTAACCATTTTAGGATTTTGCCCCAGAAACCCCAAAATTTAGAGCCCTTTATGAGACACATTTTCAGCCGCCATCCCGTTGCAGCCCATTCAGCCAGACCCAAACCCGTTCCAATCCGATTTCATAATTGATGAGGCTCCCATTCCCACCCGATTCAGCATATTTCACTTTTTGTGGTGCTAAAAATTATATTGTCTGTCCTTAACCCGTTCCAACCCGTTACATTTCCGAAAAAATGCCACATTCCCACCCATTTCCATCCCATTCCCATTCCCATAAGGGATTCCCATTCCATGAAGGGCTCTAACCAAAATATCTCGGGAACTATTATAGGTAAGACAACAAAAAAAAACGAAAATGGCAACCGAAAGCTCTTGAAAAAAAGTCTCAGAGTTTAGGCTCCTGAATCCAGAGGCTATAAAAGGTCATGCAGACTGTTTTGTCAAACAAGTTTGTAATTAATAACGTCTTATCCAAGCACGACAGGATAATAATTTGAACGTTATCGTGTTTATCTCCTCAAAGCGCTTCGAATCATATTATTTTGGAATTGGTTTAAGTCGAATAATTTTTCCCCTCAGTTCAGCAGGGTCATCCGAGGTCATCCGAAGGTCATATGGCGGCCCAGGTAGGTCGCGCGGGGCATTTTTTAAGCGCCTCGACGAGTTAAACACAATGGTGTCCGTTTAACGTTTTTATCTTTATTTAATCAAAAGTTGTTGGCAAAAACTTGTTGGTTACCTCGGATGACCTCAGATGACGTTAAAGGGTTTGCTTATTCAAATTGTACCTGGGTCATCAACAACGACATATAATAACATGATTTTGAAAGATTTGGTCGGATATAGTGTGCATCACTTGCATAAGAAGCATTTTCAATTTTTATCATTGCCTTTTATTGGGGAGGTCACGTGTTCTACCTGACCTTAGGTCACCGATATCAAATATCTGAGATAAACGAATTGTATGTACTTATGGCCTAGTTAAATCCTGTAATATATAAATCACTCGGCCAAAAACTGTGGCTGTGGCACGACCGCAAACGTTTTGGAGGTGGAATCACGTGACCTGACCTGAGATGACCCGAGGTAAAAAATTGCACACAATGTGGATGATTGCACACCATGTGAAAAATTGCACACAGCGCGGAAGCTCCACGACCGTCCCTTGCTTGCGGCGTGGTCCAAGGCTCAATTCTGGGATCAGTGTTATATTTACTTTTTACTTATGACTTGACATCGTTTTTATGTGACACCAAGACAGTGGTATACGCTGACGACGTGCAATTTATATCCACTGTGACCTCCCCAACCAACAGGGAGGGCTACAACGAGTCAAGGCTGAGCAAAGCGCAGCGATGACTTGTTGAAAACACTTAAAATTAACCCAACCAAATTTGACCTTGTTCTCATTTCTTCTCGACAAAGGATGTGTGGACACAATTTCGAAGTACGTTTTGGCAATGCAACGCTTCATCCATCTGGTAGTGCGAAAAATTATAGGGGTCGTTTTGGACAGTAATCGTACTTTCCAAAAGCATGTTTCTGTCATGACGCAACGATGATACGCAACGCTGTTCGGTCTGTCAAAATTTGCGGACCGACTGCCAGAAGAAGTAAAAGTGTACCATTGAATCATTGTTTTTTTCCGCATATATTGTATTGTGCGACGGTCTGGGCAGGCTGCAACGCAACACAACGTAAACGTATACACAAAACAAAATAAGCACAGCGCAAGAATTGTTAAATACTGCCGTCGTCAGACACGTAAGATGCCTATGTGGATCCTAGATGCCTAATGTGGATTGAAATGGCCGAAAGTGGACGAACTTGTTGCCGAGCGAGACCTGGTGATGGTATACATCGTCTGCTGTATGATAATAATGCACCGATCTGTCTGAGAGATTTGCTGTCGTACCGCGAGAATGTGTCCGCCAGAGAAACCCGAGGTTCTGCAGCGGGGCTGCTGCACATGCCTCGAGTCCGTACCGAGCACGCCCGTCGATCGTTCAGATTTGGTCAACGGCCAAATGGAACGAGGCGCCGGGCGAAGTGCGAGACCCTGGAGCAGTGACGGTATTTCGTACCTGGATGAGGGAGTGGCTGGCAGCAGATAGCTAGCTCTGCGAGAAGCGACTGTCTTGTGCTTGTAACGCTTTTGTGTTGACAATTTTGCTTGTGGATTTATTTTAATAGTGTAGCTGTGCTATAATGTAAAATGACACTTGTGGCAAAACAAAATGTGGCAAAAACGGCGGCGCGCAGCGCCGGCTGCACCGCTGTTCTTTCCTCGAAAACCTTAGTGGCTGGGGTTAATAAGTTTGTTGAGTTTCAATAACCCGTAGCTGCCCCTCCAAGTAACGAGAGGCTAATCATGATAGAGTTCATAATCTGATGCAAATATACCTAAAATTATCATTATTATGTACGTTACACTTACATGGTGTAGATTATAACCCTTCATGGGGCACATTTTCAGCCTCCATCCCATTCCAGCTCATTCAGCCAGACCCAAACCCGTTCCAATCCAAATCCAAATCCGAATTTATAATTGATGGGGCTCCCATTCCAACCCGTTTCAGCATATTTCACTTTTTGTGGTGCTAAAAAATGATATGGTCTGTACCAAACCCGTTCCAACCCATTACATTTCCAAAAATGGCGCCATTCCCACCCATTTCCATCCCGTTCCATGGGCTCCATGGGGATTTCCATTTCATGAAGGGCTCTAGTGTAGATGAACGACTGACTGTTGGAATGTCTGACGAATCTTATACATTTTGACCCTGGATACGGCTAGAGAAAAAATGAAAAAATGTGAATGAGCACATTATGGGAAAATATGTATTTTTAATCATATTTCCCATAATTCCAAAATAATTAAAAACACTTTTAAAAAGTGTTTTAAATTCCATGTAGAAAACGCTCCATTTCACATTGCTTCAACAAAAACATGCCCTCAGGCGCCCTCTTACATACGTCACAGGCGTCTTGCCAGATCTAGTAGGAACTAAACTTCGACCCCCCTGACTCCAACTCGCCTTTACTGTCGTCTGACGCACGTCACATGACTAACGTCAGCCAGACCATATCAGCGGCACATCAGCGCCGGGTCACGCCACCTGTGTCACCTGTGACGTCACATGACATCAATCAGCCAGACCATATCAGCGGCACATCAGCGCCGGGTCACGCCACCTGTGTCACCTGTGACGTCACATGACATACATCAGTCAGACCATATCAGGGGCACATCAGCGCCGGGTCACGCCACCTGTGTCACCTGTGACGTCACATGACATAAATCAGCCAGACCAGATCAGCGGCACATCAGCGCCGGGTCACGCCACCTGTGTCACATGTGACGTCACATGACATCAATCAGCCAGACCATATCGGCGACACATCAGCGCCGGGTGACGCCACCTGTGTCACCTGTGACGTCACATGACATCAATCAGCCAGACCATATCAGGGGCACATCAGCGCCGTGTGACGCCTTTGATGTCACCTGTGACGTCACCGGCACGACTCAGCGCATGCAGAGCAGCCGCTGACGGCGTGTTTTCGTTGTGTGACGTCGGAGTGTAGTGACGTCAGATTGGCCGGGCGGCGGCAGACGAGGTGTTGTAGCTCAGTGACTGCAGTATAGCAGAGGGGTCTAACTCTCACGGTGTCGGCCGGCAGGCGGACGGGAGACGGGAGGCCGCGCTCGCTGCTCTGGGGGCTGACTCGGGACACGGTTCGTTGGAAGGTGTCGGAGGGTTCAAAGGGTGAGAGTCATGCCATTCGAAAGCTTACCTCATGAGGTTCTCAAATATATATATATATATATATATATATATATATATATATATATATATATATATATATATATATATATATATATATATATATATATATATATATATATATATATATATATATATATATATTTAATCTGTCGAGGGCTTTTTTTGCAAATGTCATTTTTGTCGAAATCTCGGTACTTTTCGGATGACCAATGCTACCGCTTACGTTAGGGCAAAGAGGCTGGAAAATGGCATATGTGCAAACTCGTTACAGCCTGTAGAACAACCTCCAACTGATAATTGAACCTCGTGCTGTTGATATAAGCAACAATCACCAGCGATGGTGAATCGCCCCCAATAGCTGTCGTACGGCTCACCTCCCCTGCTCCCGTGAACGCCTATTCGACCATCGCTATCCGCCCGCGCAGCGCCTGCCGCCGCCGACCCCCTCTACGGAACTGTGTTTTGGCAAAATGTGGGCGAACTTTGCGTTGGAATGTGCAATTTCGAGTTCAGATAGTCGGCCCAGTCCTCCACAAGGACATGGAGTGAGGCCCAGTAGAGACCAAACCCAGGAAAGGGTATAAATTATCATGAGTTTCCGGGCATTTTGCATTGTTTAGCCTCTAACCAGCGTGGTGTATCGCTCCCGTTCGGGGCGCGCTGCCAGAGACTGTACCGACTCAGGTCAGCTGTCAGTCGGCTCGTGGCCGGGCGGCGGTGGCTTGTTAGCGCGCTGCGCCAACCGGTAGCCCCGCCCAGCACGCCGAGTGCGTACGGCCTCTGGCGGCGCGCCCCGAACGGGAGCGTTACACCACGCTGGTTAGAGGCTAAATAATGCAAAATAGCCGGAAAATCATGATAATGTATACCCTTTCCTGGGCTTGGTCTCTACTGGGCCTCACTCCATGTCCTTGTGGAGGACTGGGCCGACTATCTGAACTCGAAATTGAGCATTCAAACGTAAGGTTCGCCCACATTTTGGCAAAACAGTTCCGTAGAGGGGGTCGGCGGCGGCCGGCGCTGCGCGGGCGGGTCGCGATGGTGGATCAGGCGTTCACGGGAGCGGGGGAGGTTAGCCGTACGGCAGCTATTGGGGGCGATTCACTATCGCTGGTGATTGTTGCTTATATCAACAGCACGAGGTTCAGTCATCAGTTGGAGTTTGTTCTACAAGCTGCAACGAGTTTGCAATTTGCCATTTGGCAGCCTCTTTGCCCTAACGTAAGCGGTAGCATAGGTCATCCGAAAAGTACCGAGATTTCGACAAAAATTACATTTGCAAAAAAACAACGCCAGATTTCAAAAATATGTTTCTTTCCGAATGTCTTGTATGGATGGATTTCCGAGGTCAGTACCCGCGCTAAGCAGAGCTTGTTGCGCAGGTCCTGACCTCACCACCCGATCGCGCAATTCCTGTTGGCCGGCATAATTTAGAGACGAAAGTTGTACGTGCCCGACATACCTGGACACGGTCCGCCCCGCTCACTGACGTCACCTGACCTTGAGTGCGACCGCTGCCACCGGTCGCAGGCCATCCCAACCAGGAGCAAACAGCGAGCGCCAAAGCGACTCGAACCCGGGCTGCCACTACCGGGATAGGTCAGAAGTCCAGCGCTCTCCCACTGAGCTACAGGGGCGGACAAATCCTCTTATATCTGAGATCCTCTTAAAGTAAGCTTTCGAATGGCATGACTCTCATCTTTTGAGCCCTCCGACACCTTCCAACGAACGGTGGGGAGCGGTCTGGCAGCTCTGCCTCGGCAGCGGACAGGCTCATGAGTCTGTTCCCCTGGCATGTATCCAGAGAATTGGAGGGTTCTTATT
This sequence comes from Chirona hameri, assembly GCA_036785665.1. Lineage (NCBI taxonomy): Eukaryota > Metazoa > Arthropoda > Thecostraca > Balanomorpha > Balanidae > Chirona > Chirona hameri. The sequence goes on along the minus strand of JAXIVJ010006021.1, from coordinate 43,965 downwards.
TTGGGTGGAAGGTGTTTCGACAGTTGGCATCGGAGTGTAAAGCTAATTGATCCGAAAGGGTAGTATCTAATCAGGCAGATCACTGTGTTTCTAGCGTTTTGCCCAAGTTACCCTGAAAACGAGCGGAAATGCGATAGTAGCATTAGCACATGGTTACATAGCCTAAACATAACCCCCACATATTCTGGGCACGCGGTCTTTTTTGTTCATGACATAACAACTTCGGTCATGAGGAAATGCCAGAGTTGTTTACGGAAAATTTTGCAGTGATGCAATTATATTATTGCTTAATTTTCACAACCCTATGCACCGTCATGCGCTTCATTTTGTGGTAGTTATGTTGTCATTGCGTGGTAGTTATGCTGTCATTGCGTGATAGTTATGCTGTCATTGCATAAGTTATGTTGTCATTGCATATGACAGCACATCTTATGTCACCGGCGAATGGCATTGTTCGTTTGGTTGATGTAGCAATGGTATAATGAATATTTTGCTTTATTTGTATAATCTTTATTTCTGTGAACAGCGCTGTGGAGAATTGCCAGGTGACAAATTATAGCGCCTGTCATTACACGTGTAGCTCTTTGGCTCAGAGTGACCAGTACGTATCCAATTCCCAGTCCAGTTCAATCCGCGATCCGAATAGTGTGAATCTACGGCAAGTGAACCTAGTTTGATATCCAATCCAATCCAGTCTATACGGTATTGCTCGGGCTGTTAATTCACTGGACTTGCCCGATCCATTTCGATCCATTTCGCACTCTGGTTGGCATCGGTCAAACAATAAGTAACTAACAGCAATATGACCGATAATTTTGATAGGACATGAATCCCTTACGATTTCAAGTGACACCTTTATTAATAATGGGCGCCAAGTGACCATAAGTAGTCGGTGCGCCCAAAAACCCCAATCATCATCATCATCTTTATTTGGCCCATCGACTCGCCCCGGCCAATCATTTGGAATTATTCACCTTTGTAATACATCGAAACGAATTAAAATGATTTAAACGAAAAATTAATAGCACCCAATCTCTGTTTCTTTTCTGCCGGTCACCGCATGAGTTTACGTTGTTTGTTCGCTTACGAAGGAAATTCCGCTGACTGCAGTGCTGGCCGCCTGCGCTGTAGACTGTACCGCAAGACGCCAATACCACAGGCGCGGCAAACGATATGGTGGCTACTGTACCGCAAGGCGCGGCAAACGATAGGGTGGCTACTGTACCGCAAGGCGCCAATACCACAGGCGCGGCAAACGATATGGTGGCTGGGCGCCGCCCCGCATTCTATGCTCCGGCCCACGTATAAACTGCTAACGGTTGGCTGGCGATAGCTACATGGTTCATATGGTGTGCATATAGTTATATTTTAATGCGTTGTCAATGTTGATATATCGAACTATGAAAGTACTTGTGAATGCAAATGATATTGGAGTGTAACTCATATGATTGCTGAGCATTTGGGTTTTGGTTTATATAATGATTAATAGTGTTTGTGTTATGTTATTGGTGGACATCTTGCGTTGCTATGATTGGTATAGCTTCACCTATTTATGCTTAAATTGGTTATTTCATAACATTAAATCAGGACTTTAATTGTCATGATTAGATGGGGAAGCATAACAAGATGAGTTTGTGTCCGATATGGTCGTGCTCTTTGATAGAATCAGAAAAAGTCATGACTTCGTATCAAACGTCGTAAATGTTTCAGTGCGGGAAAATATACCTGTATGGATTGATTACTTTCAATCATTTGCATTGTTTAGATTATGTCGAAAATAAGGGTTTATCAATACGAACTGAAACATTTTATGTCATTAAAGCATTCGGAGAATATGTGCATTGTATTGGTCCTAACCATAACCTGACATGAAGTCATTTTTGTAAAATCCACGCATCCATTTCAAGCTTGCAATGTATTGAAATAGTTCAGGTTTCGTCCATGTCATATCGAAAAGTCAAATATAAGTATGAAATATGATTTCGGCCTGAAACCTTTTTCATTAGACATGTCGTTCTGTCTTGGGTGTTAAGTCGATTGAATAATCCAAGGTTGAAAATATGTGTACTCTATAGATCTCGTTTGTACTTAGAACAGTATACTTCGATCATAGTACTAAGGTCTTGATAATTGTGATATACTTTCAAAACAACGTTAGCTTCAATAAAATTGTTTATTTTTATTTTCTCTCATGAAAACTGTTGAATAATGCAAGTTTATAGGCGTACCTACAGCCCCACTGGACACTGTTCCACCTCCACAAAACACCCACACGTCCGGTATTACCCCACAGAACACTGGCTCTGGCTCCGGTATCTGGCTGGCACTGGACACTGTTCCACCTCCGGTATTACCCCCCAAAACACCCACACGTCCGGTATTACCCCACAGAACACTGGCTCTGGCTCCGGTATCTGGCTGGCACTGGACACTGTTCCACCTCCGGTATTACCCCCCAAAACACCCACACGTCCGGTATTACCCCACAGAACACTGGCTCTGGCTCCGGTATCTGGCTGGCACTGGACACTGTTCCACCTCCGGTATTACCCCCCAAAACACCCACACGTCCGGTATTACCCCACAGAACACTGGCTCTGGCTCCGGTATCTGGCTGGCACTGGACACTGTTCCACCTCCGGTATTACCCCCCAAAACACCCACACGTCCGGTATTACCCCACAGAACACTGGCTCTGGCTCCGGTATCTGGCTGGCACTGGACACTGTTCCACCTCCGGTATTACCCCACAGAACACCCACACGTCCGGTATTACCCCACAGAACACTGGCTCTGGCTCCGGTATCTGGCTGGCACTGGACACTGTTCCACCTCCGGTATTACCCCCCAAAACACCCACACGTCCGGTATTACCCCACAGAACACTGGCTCTGGCTCCGGTATCTGGCTGGCACTGGACACTGGTTTCACCTCCGGTATTACCCCCCAAAACACCCACACGTCCGGTATTACCCCACAGAACACTGGCTCTGGCTCCGGTATCTGGCTGGCACTGGACACTGGTTTCACCTCCGGTATTACCCCCCAAAACACCCACACGTCCGGTATTACCCCACAGAACACCCACACGTCCGGTATTACCCCACAGAACACTGGCTCTGGCTCCGGTATCTGGCTGGCACTGGACACTGTTCCACCTCCGGTATTACCCCCCAAAACACCCACACGTCCGGTATTACCCCCACAGAACACTGGCTCTGGCTCCGGTATCTGGCTGGCACTGGACACTGGTTCCACCTCCGGTATTACCCCCCAAAACACCCACACGTCCGGTATTACCCCACAGAACACTGGCTCTGGCTCCGGTATCTGGCTGGCACTGGACACTGTTCCACCTCCGGTATTACCCCCCAAAACACCCACACGTCCGGTATTACCCCACAGAACACTGGCTCTGGCTCCGGTATCTGGCTGGCACTGGACACTGTTCCACCTCCGGTATTACCCCCCAAAACACCCACACGTCCGTTATTACCCCACAGAACACTGGCTCTGGCTCCGGTATCTGGCTGGCACTGGACACTGGTTTCACGTCCGGTATTACCCCACAGAACACCCACACGTCCGGTATTACCCCACAGAACACTGGCTCTGGCTCCGGTATCTGGCTGGCACTGGACACTGGTTTCACGTCCGGTATTACCCCACAGAACACTGGCTCTGGCTCCGGTATCTGGCTGGCACTGGACACTGGTTTCACGTCCGGTATTACCCCACAGAACACCCACACGTCCGGTATTACCCCACAGAACACTGGCTCTGGCTCCGGTATCTGACTGGCTCTGGACACTGGTTTCACGTCCGGTATTACCCCACAGAACACCCACACGTCCGGTATTACCCCACAGAACACTGGCTCTGGCTCCGGTATCTGGCTGGCACTGGACACTGGTTTCACCTCCGGTATTACCCCCCAAAACACCCACACGTCCGGTATTACCCCACAGAACACCCACACGTCCGGTATTACCCCACAGAACACTGGCTCTGGCTCCGGTATCTGGCTGGCACTGGACACTGTTCCACCTCCGGTATTACCCCCAAAACACCCACACGTCCGGTATTACCCCACAGAACACTGGCTCTGGCTCCGGTATCTGGCTGGCACTGGACACTGGTTTCACGTCCGGTATTACCCCACAGAACACTGGCTCTGGCTCCGGTATCTGGCTGGCACTGGACACTGGTTCCACCTCCGGTATTACCCCCCAGAACACCCACACGTCCGGTATTACCCCACAGAACACTGGCTCTGGCTCCGGTATCTGGCTGGCACTGGACACTGTTCCACCTCCGGTATTACCCCCCAAAACACCCACACATCCGGTATTACCCCACAGAACACTGGCTCTGGCTCCGGTATCTGGCTGGCACTGGACACTGGTTTCACGTCCGGTATTACCCCACAGAACACCCACACGTCCGGTATTACCCCACATAACACCCACACGTCCGGTATTACCCCACAGAACACTGGCTCTGGCTCCGGTATCTGGCTGGCACTGGACACTGGTTTCACCTCCGGTATTACCCCCCAAAACACCCACACGTCCGGTATTACCCCACAGAACACCCACACGTCCGGTATTACCCCACAGAACACTGGCTCTGGCTCCGGTATCTGGCTGGCACTGGACACTGTTCCACCTCCGGTATTACCCCCCAAAACACCCACACGTCCGGTATTACCCCACAGAACACTGGCTCTGGCTCCGGTATCTGGCTGGCACTGGACACTGGTTCCACCTCCGGTATTACCCCCCAAAACACCCACACGTCCGGTATTACCCCACAGAACACTGGCTCTGGCTCCGGTATCTGGCTGGCACTGGACACTGGTTTCACCTCCGGTATTACCCCCCAAAACACCCACACGTCCGGTATTACCCCACAGAACACTGGCTCTGGCTCCGGTATCTGGCTGGCACTGGACACTGGTTCCACCTCCGGTATTACCCCCCAAAACACCCACACGTCCGGTATTACCCCACAGAACACTGGCTCTGGCTCCGGTATCTGGCTGGCACTGGACACTGGTTTCACCTCCGGTATTACCCCCCAAAACACCCACACGTCCGGTATTACCCCACAGAACACCCACACGTCCGGTATTACCCCACAGAACACTGGCTCTGGCTCCGGTATCTGGCTGGCACTGGACACTGTTCCACCTCCGGTATTACCCCCCAAAACACCCACACGTCCGGTATTACCCCACAGAACACTGGCTCTGGCTCCGGTATCTGGCTGGCACTGGACACTGGTTCCACCTCCGGTATTACCCCCCAAAACACCCACACGTCCGGTATTACCCCACAGAACACTGGCTCTGGCTCCGGTATCTGGCTGGCACTGGACACTGGTTTCACCTCCGGTATTACCCCCCAAAACACCCACACGTCCGGTATTACCCCACAGAACACCCACACGTCCGGTATTACCCCACAGAACACTGGCTCTGGCTCCGGTATCTGGCTGGCACTGGACACTGTTCCACCTCCGGTATTACCCCCCAAAACACCCACACGTCCGGTATTACCCCACAGAACACTGGCTCTGGCTCCGGTATCTGGCTGGCACTGGACACTGTTCCACCTCCGGTATTACCCCCCAGAACACCCACACGTCCGGTATTACCCCACAGAACACTGGCTCTGGCTCCGGTATCTGGCTGGCACTGGACACTGGTTTCACCTCCGGTATTACCCCCCAAAACACCCACACGTCCGGTATTACCCCACAGAACACTGGCTCTGGCTCCGGTATCTGGCTGGCACTGGACACTGGTTTCACCTCCGGTATTACCCCCCAAAACACCCACACGTCCGGTATTACCCCACAGAACACTGGCTCTGGCTCCGGTATCTGGCTGGCACTGGACACTGGTTTCACGTCCGGTATTACCCCACAGAACACTGGCTCTGGCTCCGGTATCTGGCTGGCACTGGACACTGTTCCACCTCCGGTATTACCCCCCAAAACACCCACACGTCCGGTATTACCCCACAGAACACTGGCTCTGGCTCCGGTATCTGGCTGGCACTGGACACTGGTTTCACGTCCGGTATTACCCCACAGAACACCCACACGTCCGGTATTACCCCACAGAACACTGGCTCTGGCTCCGGTATCTGGCTGGCACTGGACACTGGTTTCACGTCCGGTATTACCCCACAGAACACCCACACGTCCGGTATTACCCCACATAACACCCACACGTCCGGTATTACCCCACAGAACACTGGCTCTGGCTCCGGTATCTGGCTGGCACTGGACACTGTTCCACCTCCGGTATTACCCCCCAAAACACCCACACGTCCGGTATTACCCCACAGAACACTGGCTCTGGCTCCGGTATCTGGCTGGCACTGGACACTGTTCCACCTCCGGTATTACCCTCCAAAACACCCACACGTCCGGTATTACCCCACAGAACACTGGCTCTGGCTCCGGTATCTGGCTGGCACTGGACACTGGTTTCACGTCCGGTATTACCCCCCAAAACACCCACACGTCCGGTATTACCCCACAGAACACCCACACGTCCGGTATTACCCCACAGAACACTGGCTCTGGCTCCGGTATCTGGCTGGCACTGGACACTGTTCCACCTCCGGTATTACCCCCCAAAACACCCACACGTCCGGTATTACCCCACAGAACACTGGCTCTGGCTCCGGTATCTGGCTGGCACTGGACACTGTTCCACCTCCGGTATTACCCCCCAAAACACCCACACGTCCGGTATTACCCCACAGAACACTGGCTCTGGCTCCGGTATCTGGCTGGCACTGGACACTGTTCCACCTCCGGTATTACCCCCCAAAACACCCACACGTCCGGTATTACCCCACAGAACACTGGCTCTGGCTCCGGTATCTGGCTGGCACTGGACACTGTTCCACCTCCGGTATTACCCCCCAAAACACCCACACGTCCGGTATTACCCCACAGAACACTGGCTCTGGCTCCGGTATCTGGCTGGCACTGGACACTGGTTTCACCTCCGGTATTACCCCACAGAACACTGGCTCTGGCTCCGGTATCTGGCTGGCACTGGACACTGGTTTCACCTCCGGTATTACCCCACAGCCATGTCATGAGCGCCGTTCGTGTCAGTCTCGCGTCACGCCTGGCGAGTACCCTGGGCCGTCTGACCTGCGGGTAGGGTACAGAAGGTCATGGTGACCCCCCCCCCCCCCCCATCCTGCCGGCACGTGTGGACGGCACGCCATCCGGCCGATCACGCGCCGACTATAGTGCTGGGAGCTACGAGCGCCGACTATAGTGCTGGGAGATACGAGCGCCGACTATAGTGCTGGGAGCTACGAGCGCCGACTATAGTGCTGGGAGATACGAGCGCCGACTATAGTGCTGGGAGCTACGAGCGCCGACTATAGTGCTGGGAGCTACGAGCGCCGACTATAGTGCTGGGAGATACGAGCGCCGACTATAGTGCTGGGAGCTACGAGCGCCGACTATAGTGCTGGGAGTTACGAGCGCCGACTATAGTGCTGGGAGTTACGAGCGCCGACTATAGTGCTGGGAGCGACGAGCGCCGACTATAGTGCTGGGAGTTACGAGCGCCGACTATAGTGCTGGGAGCGACGAGCGCCGACTATAGTGCTGGGAGTTACGAGCGCCGACTATAGTGCTGGGAGCGACGAGCGCCGACTATAGTGCTGGGAGTTACGAGCGCCGACTATAGTGCTGGGAGCAACGAGCGCCGACTATAGTGCTGGGAGCTACGAGCGCCGACTATAGTGCTGGGGGCTACGAGCGCCGACTATAGTGCTGGGAGCTACGAGCGCCGACTATAGTGCTGGGAGATACGAGCGCCGACTATAGTGCTGGGAGATACGAGCGCCGACTATAGTGCTGGGAGCTACGAGCGCCGACTATAGTGCTGGGAGATACGAGCGCCGACTATAGTGCTGGGAGATACGAGCGCCGACTATAGTGCTGGGAGCTACGAGCGCCGACTATAGTGCTGGGAGCTGCGAGAAGGAACCGGAGAGCAGCTCGCGACGGAGCTTGCCCGACCATACACTGCACGAGATGTGGCGGCTTCTGATCACGGTTAGGCTGCGACAACTGGAAGAACACGGCTTGTTTCGCCTTGTGTGCGGCTCTTACAATGCGCTGGAGTAAGTGTATAGGTACGTCGGTATCCCTCATTGTGGGTGAAATTGAATATGTGAGGGTTCAGTCATTGTTTTCCCTTGAAGCATACATTTAACATTGCAGCTGTTAGTTGAAACGCTTCCTTATCGACTGAACCATAGTCAGCCTGGGGTTATAATGAGAGACATGTAGGACAAACACTGACTGGCCACCAAATACGGGTTTGCGCCGCTTGGGGTACACCATGAAACATAATGTCGATTCACCCTGTAATCTTTATAATAATCACCATTGCATCAGACCTGTGCAGTGTGCGCGACGAAACCTGCGCAGCAGTGAGCATGCCTGGTGTCTTCTCTCCGGCGAGTTTCCTGTCAACATCTGCGATCACGGGTTGTTGATTTCGCTGGGCAGTTTCATTGCGTTTGCAAGATGCATTGCGCATTAATGAATTTGTTGAACCCTTGTCGACACCGAACTGTACCAAACATCAACTCATCGTTTATTGATGCTGCTGCTTCAGCGCTTCACATTCAAGTGACATGTTCTGCAGCTTGTTCCTCCGACTTTGGCACACATCGAGATGGTTCATCTTCCCGGCTGTAGCTGGTATTATCCGGCTGAAGATGGGAGGGGGCGAGGGGGCCACCTGCCTCAGCTGGACCTACATGGTTCACAAATAAGGTGTAACAGAGGTGACGTGGCGCGGCTGAGGATAGGGGAGGGGTGTCGACACCCTCCCCATCCGCTCCTAACCGCCCTGAGCCGCCCCTGGCCGGTTTGTGTACCTATACAGCTGCTGATGTATCCGTGTTGGGGTCCGGCGAAGTCAGAGGAGCAGGTGTTGCATGTCGTGGGCGGTCCAGCGTGCAGTACATCACCTATCGGATGCATGGATGTCTATGTTTTGAACACCGAGTGATTTTTAGTCGGCTCGCATTGGCGATGTTCTTTTGAAAAGCTTCGCTTGTGAAGTGTGATCTTTCTTTCATGGTGCGTTAAATTTTTTATTTTTTGTTTTGTTTACGTAGTGCACGTTATTGTGTTATGCTTCAAGTCTTCTTCATATGAACGTAGCCCTTTCCACTATGTATCCACGTAAGAGGGAAATTTTGGCAGAAAACGGTATATTGCAGACTTCGTATATATTTTGTTAAGTAGGTCCCAGCCACATAGCGCGTTCTGACCTAGTGTTCAGAGCGCTTTTCAAAATACATTTTCGGCCAGACTATCCGCGATTTGCTTGTTTTGGGCAAAATGATTCCTGTAATCCCTGCATATCCGACATTCCACTGCCCCATCCTCTGTCACATTTGTTCTATTTTTCCGAAATCCGATCTCACACGCAGGCCTAGCTTTGCACTGCGCTCGGGAATTCTGCGCGCTTCGTCACGCCCGAATTCCGCCGCGAGCGCGGAATGCCCTCCGGGAAATCGGCTCACCTCTCGCTCTGCCGCGGTTTTGCACGGGATGATCCTGTTGTGAGCGCCGCGGGCGTTAGAGGTCACCGTGAACATCACATCAGCGGGGCGTGGTGCAGACGTCAGTGAAGAGATGATGCTGCTCTGAAGCGGATCAGTGACGGAATTGTCACACCCTCGGGCTGGGCGCGAACGTCAGGAGAGAGATGATGGGGGCGGGGCGCAGACGGCAGTACAGAGATCAAACCACCGTGGGGCAGGGTCGGTGACGAGGTCAAAACACCCTCGGGCTGGGCGCGAACGTCAGGAGAGAGATGATGGGGGCGGGGCGCAGACGGCAGTACAGAGATCAAACCACCGTGGGTCAGGGTCGGTGGCGAGGTCAAAACACCCTGACAGCGCTGGAGGGTTTCCGCGAACCGGTGCCGTCCGGATGCCGCCGGATGACGCGGGTGACGCGCTGCTGTCGGTCGGCCGGGCGGTATAGGCAGCGCCGGCCGGCCGAGCCTCAGTCATGCCTCCGCTGCGGACAGACAAGAGTGACGCTATGAGCGCGGCGGAACCCACCATCCTGGCGCTCCACAAGTGTGAGTGTTGAACGGCCCACGGCTGGGGCCGGAGGGGTCGGCGACGGTTTGGGGGCTGGTAGGCAGACATCGGGCACTTGGTCCTTTGTTACTTTAGGTCTAGGTGTGCGGCGGTGTTTTGAGTTCCTGCTGCACTACGCGAAGCAAGTTTGCCACAGTTGGTGTCCTTTATTATTTGGTATTTTAAATGTGTGCCTGTGGCGGTGCTGTCTGCTGCTGCTGCTGATGCTGCTGCTGCTGCTGCTGCTGCACTGACCAGAGCGCGATAGTCTGTCATAGTTTTGGTGCTGCCCTTGTATAATGGTGTCTGGTTTCTGTTTTTTTTTTCTTTCATGAAGCGGTTTTGACTTTGCCATGTACGCGGTACTCAGCTCAACTTGAAATGGTGTCATCCCCTTTGTTATACAGGTATTCACACCAAGCATCTTCCTTCAAATTGTGTTGTTGTCCAAACACAAAAAAAAATGTCTTGGTAACAAAATTTGCTTGTAATGCTCTTAGTTCACTCGCTACATCCGAAGTTGCGTTATGCAGTTAGGTTCTCAGGGTGTGGTTTGAGGTTCGATACGTTTTCTTAGTCGAATTTTGTTTTATTTTCCTTCTTTGCTAGCTCCTAGTTTTGCTTGTAGTTTGCCTGGCTAGTTGAGGATATATCTTGGCTTATATGTACACTCTTCGAAGCGATGAAACACATTAGCAGTAGGGTGGTGATATACTTCCATTGAACTATCCTATACATTTCCTCATGCAATGAAATAAGTTTGTAAAAGTTTCATTTTAATTGCACGCTTTTCTGTTGGTTTAGGGTTTATGAAGAACATTGGAAATTTCGCGTCAGAAGAAAAGTAATTTCGGTCAGATGCAATGTTACCATCGTTTTTCTGACCTTTCAAATGTTCCACTTTGGTTTGGTTTAAACCGGTTTACTCCAAAGAACCGAGTCATCTGACGTCACCTGCCTATTTAAGCACATTAAATTATACCGCCTTGTCGGGTGTCATGTCATGTCACGTCATGTCACGTCATGTCTTGTCAACACAGGGCACTACCTCGCAGATCACATCTCCGCCTTGTGCGCCTGTATCGCCAACCCTCTGCTCTCTGTCAGCGACGTGTTCCCAGCTGCTGATAGTCCGGTTTGTCCGGGCGGGTTAGGCGGTTGTCAGGCGGACCAGTGCTCAACACCCACACCGAGCGGTTTCCACTGACACTGGCCTGATGCCGCCCAGTGACAAGATGGGGCCGGGTTATGCGCTGAGGTCGGGGAACGGAACTGGCACGTGCTGGGTTGCCGTCAGGACAACAGGCGCGCCATTGGAGCGGAGGGGCACTGGGATAAATGGAAAGGCTCACATCCTAACGGGCTCTGCAGGTTTGTCCTACCGGGGACCCATTCCGTGCTATTGCTAGGTTTGGTTCAGCTTCCGTGGCTAAAGAAGAAATACGAAATGTGGTCAAATATTTTTCAATTGGAAATAATTATTTTAGTCTTGGGAAAATGGGCTAGCGCTGTCGGATATTTTGCTTCATAGACTCGGTGAAAAGCGAGGCGCTGCTCTGATGCGAAATCCGGTGTGAGTTTGACTTCAGCCGAGCGGCGGTCCCGCATATCTGACACGCAATTTCAGTTAAATACATTTGCATTTCTCTCGCAGCGCCCGTAACACGTTTCCGTTGACCCTGACGCAATTACTATATCTCATATCTAGCATATCTCGCACGCGTTTTTACTTTGAGCTGCGCGGTGGCTCCTATTCAAATTATCGTTTTTCATCGACATAGTTTTGCATCGAGCGTGCGCGTGCCTGCATTAACGTATGTTTATTGTTTAAGTACATGTGCGTATTATTTTAGTTCAGATTAAGTAGATCGGGCCGTCCTCGGCGACGGCGACGGCATCGCTCCGAACTGCAAACTGGGGTGATATCGCAGGTCATAATTTGTGCATGTGTAATGTCAAGACAATTCAAATTTTCACAGAGGTACAAAATAATACTCGACAGTTGATCCCCTCAGCAAATGTTGACGCTTTTGAGTCTTTGGTTTGAACAATGATAATTGTCCGTTGATAATTAACATCTACTATATAGATGTTATAATAGTTTGTGTACTACATTGTGCCGGCGAATCTCAGTAGCTCTTCTGTACAGCAGTTGAACTGCCGCCTGACACCTGTCCGCGTCTCAGCCGTCTCAGATGGCGACCAGATGTGGCGCGGCCTCGCAGTAATGCGGCGAATGTGACGCGGTTTTTGCGGTATCTCTCTCAGGGGGTTATTCACCGGGACCACGTCTCCTATCCAGGGACGTTCCTGTTCTGACCGTCGCTCCTCTCAGGAGTGGGAAGGCCAGCAGTGAGATACTTCCGTCTCGTTAGCCACGGAATCTGACGCAGCAGAGGTTCAATTCAGCCAGTTTATTGGACCTCACATGTTTGCCTTTTTGTATCTTAATCATAGTTTAGCTTTGTCTTTTACAATGCTTACGACGGCAATGGCTTTCCGCATTTGCGCCTGACCGTTTCGTATTTAACTACTTGTCAGAAATTATATGTGCTGGAAATATCTGAAATTTTGAGGGACTTTTTGAAGTTCTTCGACTGGGGTTAGTTTCGCGGCAATGAACGATAAATGATAAAAATGTTATTGATTTTGTGTCTGATATGCCACTTACATGCTGTTGTGTTATTGTGTGCATTTGGTGTTTGTTAAGTACTTGTTTTCTTACAGATAACTAATTTAGCAAATATTCAATAATATTAGAGTTAAACTCAACACAATGGTGAGTTTTTTGCGTTGTCGCCCATGAACTCCCCTCTGGACATTCTCAAACACTGTCGGTATCAAGGCCCTATAACAACGTCGGTATGTCGTCTTCGTTCTCTCATTCAACACGTGCTGTTTTCACTGCAAACACCTCTAGTACAAACACCTCTCACTTGGAATGTCTGCTGATCGGATTCGATGTTTATTGGCCGCGTCAATATCAATGCGGCCGGCTGTCATGGCTAGTGATTAATTTGGGCGGGGACTATTCAACCATATCTCGGCGTCCGCCTGTCTCACCCGGCGAAACGGGCGGATCTAAGCGGGCATTATCGCTTCCCCTTCAACTCACCACCGGCGACCACGGGCGGATCAAACCGGTTCGATCCGGCCCACATAGCCTCTGCCCGTTCCTCACCCCTCCCTCTTGTTTGCTCTTCTTTTGCTTCAACTCTTCCTGCTCGTTTATGGCCTTTAATCGAGACATGGAACTAAATTGTTTGCCGCGATCGTGAACCAACATAGAAACGGATACCTATCTCCAGGTTTGCATCTATTTAAAGGTAGATATCCCCGTCAGCCAGTGTGCTGTGTCCGCCCCTGCGTCCCTGTCTGTCTGTCTGTCTGGCGTCTCACGTGGCCGACAACTCCTGGGCGGTCCTCGGAGTGATCCGCGACACCGCGGCGTCTCTCCTGTTTATTGCTGAAGGAGGCCCGGCCGGCCGGAAGTCAGCGAGGCCCGGCCGGCCGGCGCGGTGGCGGGCGGAAGTCAGCATGTGCAGTGTGGCCTGGAGAGCTGTCTCTAACGGGTCGGGACCCGGCCTGGAGAGCTGTATAACGGGGCGGGACCCGGCCTGGAGAGCTGTCTAACGGGTCGGGATCCGGCCTGGAGAGCTGTCTAACGGGTCGGAACCCGGCCTGGAGAGCTGTCTAACGGGCCGGGACCCGGCCTGGAGAGCTGTCTCTAACGGGTCGGGACCCGGCCTGGAGAGCTGTCTAACGGGTCGGGACCCGGCCTGGAGAGCTGTCTCTAACGGGTCGGGGCCCGGTCTGGAGAGCTGTCTCTAACGGGTCGGGACCCGGCCTGGAGAGTTGTCTCTGACGGGTCGGGACCCGGCCTGAGGTCAGACAGAGGACGGCACGGGATCAGGCAGGATCAGGCCAGGGCTTCTGGGATTCTGGGTCATGGTGTGTCGACATTGAGGGCTGTTTAGTTGGGGTGCTCTGCTGAAGAGGCTCAGCTTTGTGATCCGCTCCTCTGTGGCTCTTCTTTGGGCGGCGTTTTTGTTCAGGAACCACGGTCAGACGTGCGTGAGAGGCGGTATGGATGAAATTCGCCGACAATTTCCTACTGGGACAGAGCTGAGTCGGCAGACCTTCGGACCGAGAACGAACTTGCCCCACTTAATACGGCGGACAAAAGGTATTCTCACCAAACCTGTCAACCGGGAGGCGCTCTGGATTTTTTATTTAGATATTGTATATGGAAAACCTCTGAAGAATGTTAGGTTCTTGGTCCCGTGTCTACAACCTCTGAAGAATGTTAGGTTCTTGGTCCCGTGTCTAGGTTCTTGGTCCCGTGTCTAGGTTCTTGGTCCCGTGTCGACTTACCTTTTGTCTGGTGGTTAAATGCGGTGATGCACAAATTCAATAGGTTACTGAAACTGCTATATAGGGTGGGCCAAAAACGTCTCCTTTGTTACCCTCTATTGTAAATTACTAAAGCAATATTTGCTTCATAGGAACATAAGAGAAGCTATGCTATTCAAACAACCTGTACACAAACTATGCCTTCTTTGCTAGTGTCCATCGTGCTGCGCTGCTGTATGCCATACATGTTCTTACACATCCAGTGCGATCTCACATTGACACAGGGCCCTGTGGTGCTGGTGCTCTTACTTATCGCACCTACGGGCTTACTTATCCCACCTACGGGCTTACTTATCCCACCTACGGGCTTACTTATCCCACATACGGGCTTACTTATCCCACCTACGGGCTTACTTATCCCACCTACGGGCTTACTTATCGCCAGATCGCACGCTTCCGGCTGCTGGTCTTACACATCCAGTGCGATCTCACATTCACACAGGGCCCTGTGGTGCTGGTGCTCTTACTTATCGCACCTACGGGCTTACTTATCCCACCTACGGGCTTACTTATCCCACCTACGGGCTTACTTATCCCACCTACGGGCTTAGTTATCCCACCTACGGGCTTACTTATCCCACCTACGGGCTTACTTATCCCACCTACGGGCTTACTTATCCCACCTACGGGCTTACTTATCCCACCTACGGGCTTACTTATCCCACCTACGGGCTTACTTATCCCACCTACGGGCTTACTTATCCCACCTACGGGCTTACTTATCGCACCTACGGGCTTACTTATCCCACCTACGGGCTTACTTATCCCACCTACGGGCTTACTTATCCCACCTACGGGCTTACTTATCCCACCTACGGGCTTACTTATCCCACCTACGGGCTTACTTATCCCACCTACGGGCTTACTTATCCCACCTACGGGCTTACTTATCCCACCTACGGGCTTACTTATCGCACCTACGGGCTTACTTATCCCACCTACGGGCTTACTTATCCCACCTACGGGCTTACTTATCCCACCTACGGGCTTACTTATCCCACCTACGGGCTTACTTATCCCACCTACGGGCTTACTTATCCCACCTACGGGCTTACTTATCCCACCTACGGGCTTACTTATCCCACCTACGGGCTTACTTATCCCACCTACGGGCTTACTTATCCCACCTACGGGCTTACTTATCCCACCTACGGGCTTACTTATCCCACCTACGGGCTTACTTATCCCACCTACGGGCTTACTTATCCCACCTACGGGCTTACTTATCCCACCTACGGGCTTACTTATCCCACCTACGGGCTTACTTATCGCCAGATCGCACGCTTCCGGCTGCTGGGAGATTCCCACGTACCAGAGGTGACCTGGCAATCACATTGCCGGGACGGAGGGCTGCCCGGGCTATAATATCCCCTGCCCACCCCCGGGCTGCGGCGCGCTACATTGCCGGGAAGGAGGGCTGCCCCGGGCTATAATATCCCCTGCCCACCCCCGGGCTGCGGCGCACTACATTGCCGGGACGGAGGGCTGCCCCGGGCTATAATATCCCCTGCCCACCCCCGGGCCGCGGCGCACTACATTGCCGGGACGGAGGGCTGCCCGGGCTATAATATCCCCTGCCCACCCCCGGGCTGCGGCGCACTACATTGCCGGGACGGAGGGCTGCCCCGGGCTATAATATCCCCTGCCCACCCCCGGGCCGCGGCGCACTACATTGCCGGGACGGAGGGCTGCCCGGGCTATAATATCCCCTGCCCACCCCCGGGCTGCGGCGCGCTACATTGCCGGGAAGGAGGGCTGCCCCGGGCTATAATATCCCCTGCCCAGCGCCCACCCCCGGACCGCGGCGCACTACATTGCCGGGACGGAGGGCTGCCCGGGCTATACTATCCCCTGCCCACCCCCGGGCTGCGGCGCGCTACATTGCCGGGAAGGAGGGCTGCCCCGGGCTATATCCCCTGCCAACTCCGGGGCGCGGCGCACTACATAGCCGGGACGGAGGGCTGCCCCGGGCTATATCCCCTGACCATTGCCCACCCCCGGGCCCGCGGCGCGCTACATTGCCGGGACGGAGGGCTGCCCCGGGCTATATCCCCTGCCCAGTGACCAACTCTGGGCCGCGGCGCACTACATTGCCGGGACGGAGGGCTGCCCGGGCTATAATATCCCCTGCCCACCCCCGGACCGCGGCGCGCTACATTGCCGGGACGGAGGGCTGCCCCGGGCTATATCCCCTGACCATTGCCCACCCCCGGGCCGCGGCGCGCTACATTGCCGGGACGGAGGGCTGCCCCGGGCTATATCCCCTGCCCAGTGACCAACTCTGGGCCGCGGCGCACTACATTGCCGGGAAGGAGGGCTGCCCCGGGCTATATCCCCTGCCCAGTGCCCACCCCCGGGCCGCGGCGCACAAAGGCCACTCTGCAGGGACCATGCCTCCGTATATGATGTGCAGCGCCCGCCTCTGCTGCCTGACTGCAAACGCGCACACTACGACCCCGCTTATCTGGCGCTCAGCTATGCCGCCGGTGGAGGCATTTCAACTATCCGGGCGTGGTTGCTCTGTCGGGTGTTGTGTGCTGATGTTCGGTAACGCGGTTTTCAGCGTGCGGAGCGTTGCGTTGTGTTTGCAAAGCCAAATGAGAGGAGGAATGGTGAAATTGCGTGATGAAAATGTGGCCAAGTTTATGAAAGAGCATGTGCCCGCTTTCTGCTGAGTCCAGTATAAGAATGGACGGAATATTAATATTACTATCATACGCGGCACACCACGGTTGTTAAAATATTAACTGGTTAGCAGACAATCAATGGTCTAGCTCGTTAACCAAACCTCCTGAATTGCGATCACAATTTGTTTTCTCTCTGCAAAACTGGCTCCTTGCGAGGTCAGATTGTAGTGCACAGTGGAGTAGGGCCGCCATGACTGGGACCATGACGGTAACTCACCGCGCTAGGTCGACTTCAGATGACGTAACGAGCCGACCGAAGCCTGGGCTGGCCGAGCCCAGGGTGTTTATTGTGATGGGCTGCTGCGCTCGCTGTCGAGTTCGCTAGGTTCATCTCGGCGGGGTTGTCAGGTCGGGAGCGGGAGCGGGAGGGGGGGATGACTCCTGGCAGCAGCGGCTCTGAGCCCCGTGGTCCAGTGTGCAGTGAAGGTTCGAGCGGGTGAGACGTGCGTGGTGGCCGGTTAGCAGACATGGAGCTCAATATCAACGGCGATTATGAATGTGAGTACTACATGAGGGGTATGGGCCAACAGTAATCCAAAATCTTTTGCCGTTTTGTTATGTATGGTCCCTGTTCCCTGCAGCGTGGTTGTACTCTGAAATCGTTGCACTGACTGTTAAAACTTTGGATTGTGTATTATTTTACGAGGGAAGTTGATGTCCCTTCAGATGTGGGTCGGACGCATCGACATGTTCGGAGATAAAGGATGGTACCGTTATGGTGATGTAAATTCAAAGCCTTACCATATTGTAGTGTGGTCCCTGGTCATCGATTTGCGACTTGTGTTTACAATTCGTAAATCCTGCATGAAGCCATATGTCAATGTTGGATTTATTTATAGGCTGTATTTCTGGACTGATATCTCAGCGATATTAACCATGTGAGTTTCGACATTGTAGGACTTGTTCTCTCTCGGTCTCACTGTTCAACGCAAAGACATTCAAAGCACGACAAATGTTTGACTTTTGAGAGGGATTTTACTGCCTTCCTGAAGGAGACCCACACGTCTATCTGAGGATTCACAATTTGGCATAATGATTACTTATGCGAAATTTTTGTCCAGGTATGGAAGTTCAGTGGTACAAAAGTGTAATCGATTTTGAGACTTAACCACAAGGCTTTTGTTCTACAGTTATTAAAAATCTCCATATTGTGTTCATGAGAGTCCTTGCCTTGCGGACGGTTTTATTTGGTTTGGAATTATTGCTAGTCGTATGGCAGCCCATTCAGTGTCACATCGCGTACGGACAGCTGTGTCTGTGACATGTGATGGCCATCTCATTAACCATAGTTAGAGAGACACAGACGTACCCAGTGCGTGATTAATCTGCTCTGATAGCTCTCCACACCTGAGGCCAGTTTCATAAAGCACAAGCGACGTAACCACAGCTCTGTCACTGTATCCTACGCTACACAACGCCGTCTACCCGGGCAAACAATAGGTTTCGCTTCACGAAACTAAGCGTTCCATCCGATCGAATTTGGTGTTGTTTCTCTGAGCCTACAGGCGGCGTATGTTTAGATGCCTTAGATCTAAGATGACACTGGCCTGTGCTCTGTGCACCTGTTGGGCGCCGCTCTATGGCCAGTCCACTGGTGACTGGTGACCGGTGAATGGTGTGCGGCGCGATATAGCTGCTGACCGGTCAGTGCTGTGCTCGATATATGGCGGTGATGGGAGTCGCTCGAGTCGCTCGGACAGAACGGGCGGTTATAGACTGCTACTCGTATACAAGTTACTCCACGTTACCTTTCGGTGAGTGCTGAGATAATAGACAGCGTAGCTCCAGACATTTTCACTGTCAGTATTTCACATATGAAATGTTCAATAGTCTATTTGCTTGGCTTGTTTATATCTTTCAAATACATTGTGCTACATCCTCCCATTGAACCTAACTTATTCGATCTGCATTTCTACGAAATGCAGATCATAACTCGCTTTTCATTTAATTGTGTTGCGGCGGTTCGATTTTTTCGGCGTCATGAAATCATGAATTTCCCTCGCTGACAGCTCGGCAGTGTCTGCGTTGTTTTCTGACGTCACATCTGCCTGCTACCGTTCTCCTGTCAGGATGACAGGCGTGTCCTTCACTTTACAAATACGTCACATTATGTTCATCTGAACCGGCCATTTCCATTCCTATATTTCGCCGGCACAACCAATTTGTAGTACCGTGAGTGGGGAATGCCAGGCGATTTGTTATTCGGAGAGGCCTCCGATGCTGGACGTTCAGTAAGGCTGCTGAACGCTAACTTGCTCCAGCGAGTTATGTCGGACTTCTCGCGAAACTCATCAATATCATTGACTCTGCAGTGCTCCAAGCGCCGGAACTGGGATGTTTAGATCCAATGTCGCTGCCTGCCGAACGCGTGAACGTCAAGGAGGACCTCGGCCTCTCTGTCAGCCACGACAGCCGACTGAATTGCCGCTTTAAGAGACGTCAAACGAAGGACATTTTACGCGGGGCATCTGCACCATGCCACTATGCGATATGTGTCTCCCTCGCTGTGTTATTCATCGCAGGGGCCCATGTTTAACGGTACTCGCCCCTAAGCGTTCACTATCCCGTGGCATCAGAACTGCGCATGCGGAAACAGGCGACATGGCCTTTTGAGGAAGCCCGACGCCTCGCGATCCATTGTAGAGGCGATAGTGTTACGGGGAAGGTCTGTTGAAGGTTTGACTCTGGTCTGACAGCGACCCGGTCTGTCCAGCATAGCAATGGGCGCCCCTGCCGTGTGGTCCGCCGCGTGCGGCCGCGCTGAGGCACCGGTGAGGACAGGGTCGGGCGAGGAGCGTCTGTCACCTGTCCGGTGGTGAGGGCAGGGGCGAGGAGTGTCGTCTCTGCGGGCGTCTGTCACCTGTCCGGCGGTGAGGGCAGGGGCGGGGAGTGGCTTCTCTTCGGGCGTCTGTCACCTGTCCGGGCGTCTGTCACCTGTCCGGTGGTGAGGGCAGGGTCGGGCGAGGAGCGTCTGTCACCTGTCCGGTGGTGAGGGCAGGGGCGAGGAGTGTCGTCTCTGCGGGCGTCTGTCACCTGTCCGGTGGTGAGGGCAGGAGCGGGGAGTGGCTTCTCTTCGGGCGTCTGTCACCTGTCCGGGCGTCTGTCACCTGTCCGGTGGTGAGGGCAGGGTCGGGCGAGGAGCGTCTGTCACCTGTCCGGTGGTGAGGGCAGGGGCGAGGAGTGGCTTCTCTTCGGGCGTCTGTCACCTGTCCGGTGGTGGGGGCAGGGGCGAGGAGTGGCGTCTGTCACCTGTCCGGTGGTGAGGGCAGGGGCGGGGAGTGGCGTCTGTCACCTGTCCGGTGGTGAGGGCAGGGACGAGAAGTGGCTTCTCTTCGGGCGTCTGTCACCTGTCCGGTGGTGAGGGCAGGGGCGAGGAGTGGCTTCTCTTCGGGCGTCTGTCACCTGTCCGGTGGTGAGGGCAGGGGTGGGGAGTGGCGTCTGTCACCTGTCCGGCGGTGAGGGCAGGGGCGAGGAGTGGCTTCTCTTCGGGCGTCTGTCACCTGTCCGGTGGCAGGGCCGGCGCCACAGGGGGGGGGGGGGGCAGGAGGGGCAGCTGCCCCTCCAACCGCCAGCTGAGCCCTTTTCGGCCAGCCTGGCGGGCGGACGAGCTGAATGTTCTCTCAGACTGTCTCGGGGCGCGATGAAGCAGCGCAAGCTCAACTCTGTGGCAGTCTGCCAAGTGCCATGTCCATCAGGAGACGCGAGAGGTTCCTGATCGGGATATGGCACGCGAATATGCGTCCCTGAACGGTGCTCGTCGTTCCACCTTTGGAACGTTTTGATGTCATCTGAGATCAGGCACATAGCCAAGGGGTCGGCGGGTGCGCCCCCCCCCCCCCCTGGATGCCAGGAAGGCCCCTTTCGGCGCGCTGCGCACGCCGAAAAGGGCTGACGAGACCGCGCGAAGCGCGATATTATGGGCTCTTTACCACGCGAAGCGTGGTCTTTAAAGAGTTTAGAGCACTTCAGAGACCCTTTAGGGCCACCAGGGCCCTCTCTGAAAGACCAGAGGGCCCTTAGACGTTCAAAAGAGCCATCTGCATGTCAAAGGGGCCCCTGCCTAGACCAAAAGGGCCCCTGAGCGGGTCAGAGGCCCCCTGAACACGTCGAATGGGCCCCCTAGATAGCACAGAGGGGCCCCTGGGCAGGTCGAGAGGCCCCTGAGCATGTCGGCAGGGCGACAAAGTAGCCAGCGCAGTCCATTGCTAGGTCATAAGGGCCCCTGAGCAGGTTGGAGTGCTCCTGGACAGACCAGAGGGCCCCTGTACAGGTCAGAGGGGCCCCTGACCAGACCGAAAGGGCCTCTAGGTGGGTCAGAAGGGCCCCTGAACATGTCAAATGGGCCCCTAATCAGCTCGGAGGGGCCCCAGGGCATGTCGGAGGGCCCTCGGAGCATGTCGCAATGCGACAAAGCAGCCAGCGCAGTCCGACCAGAAGAGTCGCTGGGCAGATCGGAGGGGCTCCTGGGCAAGTCAGAGGGGCCCCTGGATAGACCGAAATGGTCCCTGGGCCGGTCGGAAGGGCCCTTGAATATGCCGGATGAGTTCCTAGCCAGACTGGCCCCTGGCAGGCACGTAGCCAAGGGGGCGGCGGGTGCAGCCGCCCCTCCCCCTGTAGGCCAGGGGAGGGGGCGTTTTTTTCGGCGCGCGAGGGCTCTTTTCGGTGCGCGCCGCGCGCCGAATAGGGCCGACGAGACCGCGCGAAGCGCGGTATCATGGGCTCTTTACCACGCGAAGCGTAGTCTTTAGAGTGTTTAGAGCACTTCAGAGGCCCTTTAAAGTCACCAGGACCCTCTCTGAAAGACCAGAGGGCCCCTTGGACGTTCAAAAGAGCCCTGTGCATGTCAGAGGGGCCCCTGACCAGACGGAAAGGGCCCCTGAGCTGGTCAGAGGGCCCTCTGAACACGTCGAATGGGCCCCTAGCCTGCACAGGGGGGGGGGGCCTGGGCAGGTCAAGACCCCTTGAGTATGTCAGCAGGGCGACAAAGCGGTCAGCGCAGTCCCTTGTCAGGTGATAAGGGCCCCTGAGCAGGTTGGGGAGGGGGTCCATGAACAGACCAGAGGGCCCCTGGGAAGTTACAAGGGCCCATGTGCAGGTCAGAGGGGCCCCTGACCAGACCGAAAGGGCCCATGAGCGGGTCAGAAGGGCCCCTGAACATGCCGAATGGGTGCCTAGTCAGCACGGAGGGGCCCCAGGGCAGGTCGGAGGGCCCTCGGAGCATGTCGCAAGGCGACAAAGCAGCCAGCGCAGTCCCTTGCCAGGTCGGAAGGGCCCCTTAGAAGGCTGGAGGGCCCCTGGAGACACCAGAGGGATCTTGGAAAGTTCAAAGGACCCCTGTGAAGCTCGGAGGGGCCCCTGACCAGACCGAAAGGACCTCTGGGCTGGTAAGAATGGCCCCTGAACGTGCTGAATTGGCCCCTAGCCAGCACGGAGGGGCCCCAAGGCAGGTCGGAGGGCCCCTTGAACATGTTGGCAGGGCGATAAAGCAGCCACCGCAATTAGACCAGAAGAGTCGCTGGGCCGATCGGAGGGGCTCCTGGGCAAGTCAGAGGGGCCCCTGGCTAGACCGAAAGGGTCCCTGGGCCGGTCGGAAGGGCTCTTGAACATGCCGGATGAGTTTCTAGCCAGACTGGAGGGGCCCCTGGGCAGGTCGGATGGGCCCCTGAACATATCGGCAGGGTGACAAAGCAGCCAGTTCAGTCCCTGACCAGGTCGGAAGGACCTCTGGACAGGGCGAATGGCCCCTTGACACACAAGAGGGGCTTCTTGGAAGGTCAGAGGAGTCCCTGGTCAGACCGGAAGGACCAAAACCACGTAGAGATCCCAGATGAAGATTAAATACAAAGAAGACTTACTTCACAATAAAACATTAAAAGCGGAGTTTTCGGGTATATTGTAACACCCTTCGTCAGGATGTTACAATATACCCGAAAGCTCCGATTTTAATTTGTCTTGTAGAGTAAGCCCTCTTTGTATTTTATATATATCACCCACTCCACATCATGTCTTTTCGCTTCGCGGTTCCCAGATGAGTCCCTGAACACGAACAGGTCGGAAGGGCGTTGAAAAGGTCGGAGGGGCCCTAGACGATCTGAAGAGACCCTGGGCCTTTCAACAGTAAGAATGCAGTTGTCCAGGGAATCAAACTCAAAATTTTCGCGCCGCGGACAAAGTCAATTATATTCGGGTTAGAAAACAACGGCCCTTTTCTCGGCGCATTTATGTGTTATGTTGCTACTTTCCCATGTAATTGGGCAAAATAGTTCACTTTAACACTTTTTACCGCACTTCTAAACGCACAATATGGCATTTTAGAGGTCCGCACCTTACGCAATGTGACTCATTGATGAGAAATCATATCCAGGGCTGCAAATTTTACTGCAAATTTTCGTGCCGCTTTGTTTAAGAGTTCCAGGTCTTAAGCTTTAAAATATTCCAAGTTGGTATAGCTGATTCCAAATTGGTGTCGCTGGTTCCAAAGTGTATACGGCAGTTTGCTAACTCCAGCTCCTAAAAGTTGGTATGGCCCATACCACTCCTGTCATACTGCATTTTCCATCCTAGTAACGTGCCTTTTCATACGTTTTGTTTGGCCCTTTCAACGCTTGGAAAGGGGCCCTTTCAACGCTCGGGAAGGGGTCCTTTCGAGGCCCCCCCCCCCCCTGGAAGAAATCCTGGCTACGTGCCTGTCTGAGGTGATAGCACCGACAGAAAATGTGATGACTAGTAAATTCCTTCTGGTAACTAGTGAACTATAGTAAACATACTTTGTACATGTCGCAAGAAATGAAAAAAGTTATAGTTGATAACTTAGTCACATTGAGTAAAAACTTGAACTGCGTGACGCCAAAATGCCACTTGAAAATACAGGCTGTGATGCTCTATTTAAAGTGTTCAAGTTTGATCATAAATAAATGGTAATCCGTGCGGGGACGAGAAAGACGGAAATGATATTAAATATATATTGCATTATATTGCAGGCTGGGTGGGCCCTTTTGGCCAAGGGCCCTTTTTCTGGAAAAGCTGCCTCCCCCCCCCCAACCGAAAATATGTGGCGCCGGCCCTGCCCGGTGGTGGGTAGCGGTGGTTGGCACGGCTCGCTGGCGACGCGGATTGTGCCCAGTAACATTTGTTTCTTAATTACGCCTCGTAACGACAATGCCAGACCTAATTTGTGTATCACAATAGTTGGCAGACATGACATTCCGGGTCTCCGACCTTTACTAAGCGCGTATGGCCTAGCAGTTTCTGCAAATTGGCACTTTGTTGATTCTGGACCAAATTGTGTAAACTAAACCCGTGACGACGTCCGTAAACCTGTTAAGATTAGCTCATCCAGGTCTGGGATGCATTGCTCCGGACGCCTGGTCTGGCTCAGGGTGGTGTGCTGTCAATCTCAGTCTACCTCATTAGCGAAATGTAGTTACCGGACAGAACTGGGCTTTATTGTAACATGATGACCGTGCTGATATGAAGTCCATGCGTAATGTAATTCGTTTAGTCGTCGTAGACATTTTTCAATACCCATACACCGGTGTCAATGTCCACTGTGCTCTAAAGCCCGTGAAGGTCATGAGCAGGTCTGCTGCAATTGTGTCATGTGTCACGTAGATAGCTAGGAGGAACGGTATCAGTGCCATGCCACGAGTCACGCCACCGCTACTCCCACGCAATGGTCGGATACCCAGGCCACGGGTCAAGCTCACCCAGGCCACGAGTCACGCCACCGCTACTCCCACGCAATGGTCGGATACCCAGGTCACGGGTCAAGCTCGCCCAGGCCACGAGTCACGCCACCGCTACTCCCACGCAATGGTCGGATACCCAGGTCAC
Organism: Chirona hameri; assembly: GCA_036785665.1. NCBI lineage: Eukaryota > Metazoa > Arthropoda > Thecostraca > Balanomorpha > Balanidae > Chirona > Chirona hameri. The sequence goes on along the minus strand of JAXIVJ010006021.1, from coordinate 18,878 downwards.
GGGTCAAGCTCGCCCAGGCCACGAGTCACGCCACCGCTACTCCCACGCAATGGTCGGATACCCAGGTCACGGGTCAAGCTCGCCCAGGCCACGAGTCACGCCACCGCTACTCCCACGCAATGGTCGGATACCCAGGTCACGGGTCAAGCTCACCCAGGCCACGAGTCACGCCACCGCTACTCCCACGCAATGGTCGGATACCCAGGTCACGGGTCAAGCTCACCCAGGCCACGAGTCACGCCACCGCTACTCCCACGCAATGGTCGGATACCCAGGTCACGGGTCAAGCTCACCCAGGCCACGAGTCACGCCACCGCTACTCCCACGCAATGGTCGGATACCCAGGTCACGGGTCAAGCTCGCCCAGGCCACGAGTCACGCCACCGCTACTCCCACCCAATGGTCGGATACCCAGGTCACGGGTCAAGCTCACCCAGGCCACGAGTCACGCCACCGCTACTCCCACGCAATGGTCGGATACCCAGGTCACGGGTCAAGCTCACCCAGTCCACGAGTCACGCCACCGCTACTCCCACGCAATGGTCGGATACCCAGGTCACGGGTCAAGCTCACCCAGGCCACGAGTCACGCCATCGCTACTCCCACGCAATGGTCGGATACCCAGGTCACGGGTCAAGCTCACCCAGGCCACGAGTCACGCCACCGCTACTCCCACGCAATGGTCGAATACCCAGGTCACGGGTCAAGCTCACCCAGGCCACGAGTCACGCCATCGCTACTCCCACGCAATGGTCGGATACCCAGGTCACGGGTCAAGCTGCGTAGCCACTAAGTACCTGGCTATTGTGTCTCTCGAGTTGTTAAAGTTTGCCCTGGTTTAGTGAAGATACTGGATGTATGCATCTGGCTCTGTAGTCCTAGACACTAGGCAGGTATGACACCGGGCCGTGTAACTGGGAAACATCCACTGATAATGAGCCCGCCAAGAGCGGATAATCGCAGAGGTCGTGATATCATGGCCAAGGAACAGATGCCATGATAGCAGACACCGGACAGTGTAAAATGTTACTTAACCCTCTGGCATGAACAGATTGCCCTCCTACCGCAACACTGGTGATGTTTGCCTATCACTATCACGGAGTTCCAGAGAGCTATCACTGCTGAAGGCGATCATAAAGAGTATGTTTCTCTAGATTGCAGTGGTGGAACTCCGCTCCCTAGTGTTTGACCTGCAATGAACTCACTAGTCCTTGGCATCACTGACTCGACATCGTTAACTTCGACCTTTCGTCTGCACGGGGGCTCTCACCGGTCGCAGTCCTGTCAAACTGTCACCACATGAATAAAACATGCTGCAGAGCAACGGAATGTGTATGACATCATCATTACTACCGGAGATAGCCCTGCTCGCAGTAAGGTATGGGACTCGGCGCTGGTTGATCGGTTCGATCGTGGCTCGCGAGCCTTCCGTCACCGTTGTACGCTATGAGGACAGGAGATGCTGTCGGGGGTGAGTGTCACCGTTGTACGCTATGAGGACAGGAGATGCTGTCGGGGGTGAGTGTCACCGTTGTACGCTATGAGGACAGGAGATGCTGTCGGGGGTGAGTGTCACCGTTGTACGCTATGAGGACAGGAGATGCTGTCGGGGGTGAGTGTCACCGTTGAAAGCTATGAGGACAGGAGATGCTGGCGGGGGTGAGTGTCACCGTTGTACGCTATGAGGACAGGAGATGCTGTCGGGGGTGAGTGTCGCCGTTGTACGCTATGAGGACATGAGATGCTGTCGGGGGTGAGTGTCACCGTTGAAAGCTATGAGGACAGGAGATGCTGGCGGGGGTGAGTGTCACCGTTGTACGCTATGAGGACAGGAGATGCTGTCGGGGGTGAGTGTCGCCGTTGTACGCTATGAGGACAGGAGATGCTGTCGGGGGTGAGTGTCGCCGTTGTACGCTATGAGGACAGGAGATGCTGTCGGGGGTGAGTGTCACCGTTGAACGCTATGAGGACAGGAGATGCTGTCGGGGGTGAGTGTCACCGTTGTACGCTATGAGGACAGGAGATGTTGTCGGGGGTGAGTGTCACCGTTGAACGCTATGAGGACAGGAGATGCTGTCGGGGTGAGTGTCACCGTTGTACGTTATGAGGACAGGAGATGCTGTCGGAGGTGAGGACGTGATTGGCCACTGATGACCCCGTGGCGGGTTGTGCAATATGGCAGGGGAAGCACGTGCCAGAGGTTATTTCACCTGTACTGATTTCACTTATTGATTTAGACGTGCCGGCACATCCACTCTCGTACAATGCACATGTGACACAATACCAGTGTCTAATACGTGCCTGTCGCGATGTTACGTGAGGTGATCGGGTAGAGGCCAGTGGGTGGATAGAAGGATCAGGATGGTGCAGAGCGGCGCGTCAGCCATTTTGGCGCCGCACACAGCGAACTGCATTAGGGAGGGGTGGGATCAAAGTGGGAGTAAAAAGTGATGTGCAGCAGTGAAAGTACATATAAACAACCAGTTGAAACACAATGCAGATGCAAGTGATATTTCGTTTCGTTCGTTCTTCGTTGGCTGGGTAATCGTTTCTGGCTTATCAATAATTGCTGTTTGATTTGCAGCATTGCTCTTCATAGTACGTAAGCAACAGTCTTCAGTAACAGTCACTACAGGCTTACGCCAGATATTGTGTTCTTTTCTTCCGTTTTTGTTTGCTGATCCGCTGATAATTATGCTGAAATATCCGCTACATCCACTCATCCCAACACATTAGAGCAGCATTATTCGAGTGCGAACCGACGCCCGCGGCGAATCAAAAGCGGCCCCTTCCGCTGCGCTGGAAAGCGTCCGCGTCCGTGCGGTACTCGTGTGCAGTGGTGCGCTGCGGTACAGTCCAGCGCTCCAGGCGGCTGCCCTTACCGCCGTACTGAAGTCACTGGAGCTCGTCCGCGATCAAAACCCGACGACAAAAAGGGATTTTAGGTGGCTAAGTGACGTTTTATATCGAAGGAGAGAGGATTTTTCATATTAATTGGCGAGTCCTTGCTATGACTAGTTTTAAGCGTGAGAGTTACATAAACTTGTGGGATTTGCGTGCTCGTTTATTTACCTTCGAACAACCGTCATGAACTCACGGCATCCACTGCCCCAAATTTGATGTCTCATTCGCGACTTGGGCACTCGACAGCATAATTCAGCATCATCATGACAGCATCATGTTAACCTGTATAGTATCCAGACAGCTGATTCGGTAACATATCTCATCTGCTCAGCACCACTGTGTCAAGGTCACTGGGGCAGAATGGTCAGAACACTGGAGCCTCGGCCCCGGACTGAGCCGCGTGGTGTGGGGTCACACGTCACACTGCCACTCGCCTGCCTGTTAACACGGCCTCAGCAGCACTCATACGTCCCGACGCTGCGCTGATGCGCACCAGACCCAGAAAACCATTTAAACCATAACCATAACCGAGAGACGGGGTCAGTGTCACCATTTAAACCATAACCATAACCGAGGGACGGGGTCAGTGTCACCATTTAAACCATAACCATAACCGAGGGACGGGGTCAGTGTCACCATTTAAACCATAACCATAACCGAGGGACGGGGTCAGTGTCACCATTTAAACCATAACCATAACCGAGAGACAGGGTCAGTGTCACCATTTAAACCATAACCATAACCGAGGGACGGGGTCAGTGTCACCATTTAAACCATAACCATAACAGAGGGACGGGGTCAGTGTCACCATTTAAACCATAACCATAACCGAGAGACGGGGTCAGTGTCACCATTTAAACCATAACCATAACCGAGGGACGGGGTCAGTGTCACCATTTAAACCATAACCATAACCGAGGGACGGGGTCAGTGTCACCATTTAAACCATAGCCATAACCGAGAGACAGGGTCAGTGTCACCATTTAAACCATAACCATAACCGAGAAACGGGGTCAGTGTCACCATTTAAACCATAACCATAACCGAGGGACGGGGTCAGTGTCACCATTTAAACCATAACCGAGAAACGGGGTCAGTGTCACCATTTAAACCATAACCATAACCGAGAGACAGGGTCAGTGTCACCATTTAAATCATAACCATAACCGAGAAACGGGGGCAGTGTCACCATTTAAACCATAACCATAACCGAGGGACGGGGTCAGTGTCACCATTTAAACCATAACCATAACCGAGGGACGGGGTCAGTGTCACCATTTAAGCCATAACCATAACCGAGGGACGGGGTCAGTGTCACCATTTAAACCATAACCATAACCGAGAGACAGGGTCAGTATAACCGAGGGACGGGGTCAGTGTCACCATTTAAACCATAACCATAACCGAGAGACAGCGTAACCATTTAAACCATAACTATAACAGAGAGACAGGGTCAGTATAACCGAGAGACGGGGTCAGTGTCACCATTTAAACCATAACTATAACCGAGAGACGGGGTCAGTGTTACCATTTCTCCTCTGACCCTGCCTCTCGAGATTCCCCACTGCGGGCCCATTGTGTCGGGGCGGACTGAGACTGACTGACGAGGCGGACTGTGGACCGATAGCTGCGCCACTGTAGGATTCAGACAGCCGCCAGCTACTGACGGCTGACGCCGCGGTCAGCACCGTTATCTTGCCGGATATGTGGCCGCTATTGTCAGGCGGCACGCCATGTGTCGACGCACGATCTGAACACTATGGCGCCAAGGACAGGAGCGGGGTCTAAACACTGGAGTCGATGACGGGAGCGGGGATCTGAACACTATGGAGCCAATGACAGGAGCGGGGGTCTAAACACTATGGCGCCAAGGACAGGAGCGGGGTCTAAACACTGGAGTCGATGACGGGAGCGGGGATCTGAACACTATGGAGCCAATGACAGGAGCGGGGTCTAAACACTGGAGTCGATGACAGGAGCGGGGATCTGAACACTATGGAGCCAATGACAGGAGCGGGGGTCTAAACACTATAGCGCCAAGGACAGGAGCGGGGTCTAAACACTGGAGTCGATGACAGGAGCGGGGATCTGAACACTATGGCGCCAAGGACAGGAGCGGGGTCTAAACACTGGAGTCGATGACAGGAGCGGGGATCTGAACACTATGGAGCCAATGACAGGAGCGGGGGTCTAAACACTATAGCGCCAAGGACAGGAGCGGGGTCTAAACACTGGAGTCGATGACAGGAGCGGGGGTCTGAACACTATGGAGCCAATGACAGGAGCGGGGGTCTGAACACTGGAGCCAAGGACAGGAGCGGGGGTCTGAACACTGGAGCCAAGGACAGGAGCGGGGTCTGAACACTGGAGCCAATGACAGGAGCGGGGGTCTGAACACTGGAGCCAAGGACAGGAGCGGGGGTCTGAACACTGGAGCCAAGGACAGGAGCGGGGTCTGAACACTGGAGCCAATGACAGGAGCGGGGGTCTGAACACTGGAGCCAAGGACAGGAGCGGGGGTCTGAACACTGGAGCCAAGGACAGGAGCGGGGTCTGAACACTGGAGCCAGTGACAGGAGCGGGGATCTGAACACTGGGTTGGATGGCATGAGCGTGGCTCCAGGGCGAGGCTTCTCGGTCGTGGCGTCGCCATCGCCGGCTCAAACGCCGACCTGATGCGATTAGCATACGTTTAGTGGAGGTATGTTACCAGGCCTAGCACGTGGTTTTTGGCACGTATCCGTGCTGTTGTTGGCGTCAAATATTGTTTCCGCCTCGTGTTTTGTTTTTCTCCGAGGGATCTATGGTCATGAAGATGAAGTTGGTGGTTTTATCACTGCAAAAATTAAGTTGTCCCTGGAGGAGGGAAAGAAGGGAGAAAGTTGCAATGTGTATGACGCAAAACCGCGTCGGCTGCCTTTTTGTCTGGGGCCTCCGACTTGTCTGCCCGTTGTAGATCTCAGGAACCCCAAGGCCATGTCACCGGCCAGGTGTTCTCTATGCGGCCTGATCTGCGCAGTTTTCAAGGCGCTGATGTCGCTTACAACACGGCTGGTATATTTACGATGCGGCCTCGGGGGGCAAACCGTATCTGATTGAGTAGTAAGTTTGGTGTAGTGTATCCGAAATCACATTCCGAAGGTATCTGACGTAGTAAACTTATGCCCGCCACGTGCGCGCCGACGTTCGGTTATAAGGGGTCTGCTTGATGGTGTCACCACTGAGCCACGGAGATATGCATGGAGTCTGGGTACGAGACGAATTGCAATGCGGCGCGGTTTTGCCATGAACTACTAGCTTTGCATATGTCTAGCGGGTGATCGGTCGACGTTGCGAGGCCTCATGTTCTTGCGAGCGATGGGTGCGAGGCCTCAAGCTGACTTGTTTAACATAATTGAATATTGCTGTCGACGACATTATGCACATAGCCACATTTATTAATGGGTAATTTGTATTGCATCGCTGTTTTAACTGATGTTTCCTTTGACCCTGGCAAACGTAGATGCACGCGAACTACTCGTGCTATTTCGCTAATATTCGGGAACAACTGGCAGTTCTGTTTGATCCCGAATATTCTCGCCGTCCTGTCTGGACGCTGGCTGTTCATCGTCTCTGTCATTTTATACGCGCTACGATCTTCATAGTGCTTCCAAGTTCCATAGTCCTCACCCGTCCCGGGCTCAGGGTCACAGTTCCGATAGACGCTTCTTTTTCTCCAGCGGCGTCCCATGACAACCGTTGTGTATGTGTGTGTGGAATATTGACGTGGCGCTACAGCGGTATACCATTACTGGCTCAACGCGTTGTCGTGTCCCGTTTCCCGAGCGATGGCTGATGGCGCGTGTTCCGCGTCTGCGTTTTTCTCTCTTGTCTCTCTGAGTGTGGGGCTGCCGTGAACGAAACGATCTCTGGTCATATCTCAGTGTGTGTTGCTGTTCTACGTATGTACAATATATGCATACATGGAGTATACATTTATATACATAATGTATAATTTTCCAGCAATCTCCCATTGAACTGATAACGCATGAACCGCTCTTGTGCCTCGATTTCCAATGTTACTGAGCCATTCGTCTGTCAAATGCTTGAATATTTTATCTGTTATCCTATCTGCCTATCATAAAACGCCAACTTTACGCATATCTGCGCCATTCGGTCGCAGTCAACTTAACGTCGATCCGTGTCTGTCCGGTGGTTCCCGCTCCTGACGCTAGATGTCTCTGTCGGCAGTTCCGGCCGTGCCGTACCAGGACGATGACGGTGACAGCACCAACTCGCCCCCCTCGGTCACCACCGGCACCAAGCTGCGACGCTGGGCCGCGGTAAGTGAACAGAACACCCCTGAGAGGGGCACTATAACGCCCTTTACATGTCCACCGGCACCAAGCTGCGACGCTGGGCCGCGGTAAGTGAACAGAACACCCCTGAGAGGGGCACTATAACGCCCTTTACATGTCCACCGGCACCAAGCTGCGACGCTGGGCCGCGGTAAGTGAACAGAACACCCCTGAGAGGGGCACTATAACGCCCTTTACATGTCCACCATCACCAAGCTGCGACACTGGGCCGCGGTAAGTGAACAGAACACCCCTGAGAGGGGCACTATAACGCCCTGTACATGTCCACCGGCACCAAGCTGCGACGCTGGGCCGCGGTAAGTGAACAGAACACCCCTGAGAGGGGCACTATAACGCCCTGTACATGTCCACCGGCACCAAGCTGCGACGCTGGGCCGCGGTGAATGAACGGAACACCCCCACTATAACGCCATTCACACACATCCATGTGCAAGGGGATGCAGGGGATGTGCAACCTCGGATGGGCCCAAGAGGCTCTTTGTTGCACTTTTCTGTTATGTCTTTATGTCTTTACCCGGTCGCAATGCCCGTGACCGTTGCACAGTGGGCGAGAACGGCCTTTTAGCGCGACACGGCGTTTCTGCTTCAATTTACGGCATCGGTTTGAACATGTAGCATTTCAATCGATAGCTGATGAATCAGGGAGCTCAAAATATGTTTGTTCTTTTAGCTGGGTTTAACCCGGCATTGACCAGGGGGGGCAAATATTGCCCCCCTCCCCTCGTTATCTCCGGCACCAATGATCGCAGCGAGACGCGCAAGGTGGCCTTTGAAAGCTCTCAGTGACTCGCATCTAAAGCATACTCGAAATTGTGGAATTGAGGTCACATATTAGGTAAAAGTCGGGTCAAACGTCAAAATCGAGGCATTTGAGTTTATGGGCCATACTTTCCATCCAAAGCCTTTGATTGCGACCATGATCACCCAAAATGCTCCCAAAGGTATAATACACATCCCGCATGAGCTGAGGTGAGATTCTTGGCGAAGGTCAAGGTCAAGGTCAGGTCACAAAAGGTCGCTATGCGCAGACAATCTACGAAAGTCATTCGACACATGTTGTATGGGTTATTGTACACGTATAATTCGATAGTGATAGTAATTTTACCATCTGACCTCATTAAAGTGAAGTTAGTGTCAAGATCATCTCAAATCAAGGTCAGGTCACATAAGGGCAAAATTTGAAATCGATAAATATGAATACAAAAGGGATGTTTCTAAACCGGTTTTGTCTCAGAAATACAGTGCTGGCATTTATTTGTCTGAGCTGGTCAATAAAAGCCAAAAACGCAATATCAAATATGACGTCATGAGTTACTCTTATTTAGGGAGCCATAGGTTAGTAAAAAAACAAAGATATTGCTTTGACATTTGGTTTGGGTATTGGCCATGTGTGGTTCTCCAACATATATTCCGGTTTTTGGAAAATGTTTGAAAATTTTGATTTTGAAGGCATCTTTTTAAAAAAAAATGGTTTCTTTCTTTTTTGGGGTAAAAAAAAATCGAAATTCCGAGATTGCCATTTTGTAGCCCTTGCCATTTGCTATATTTATACTTCTATCTTTAAAAAAATGGCCTTTGCACGGCCAGTTAACTAGAGACAGCAGATATCCGGGCATTGTAATGGCGCAGAGTTAATAGTGATGTACACTATAAAATAAGCTTCAAAATAAAAACGCAAATATGCGCAAGGTTTCTTTTAATAGGCACAAAGTATAAACTCTAACGAGGCAGAAAAAAAAAGTTTCATGAAAGCGGAGAGCCGTGGAATGAAAATGGTAGGATTAACTCAAGTTTGGATTCTGTTGGTCAGCCACTTCAAATAACATACCTCACTTAATGTTATAATATAAATTTGCTAATTCACACGAAAAGGTCATATATAGGTATTTCGGGCTGATGATGATTTGTACGTTCAAGAAAAAAATACCACAAAGCCTCTACGAAACGTTCTTCGCCTCTCACGTTAGCTTGCGAAGTCTATTCGCAAATATATCCATGCGATGCGATCCATGCAAAATTCGATGCTGGTTCGTTTCATGTGGAATTCAGAGAGCCACTGCGAACGAGGACTTGCGTTATGTTTCATTCGCAAGTCCATTCTCAAGTTCATTCGCAAGTCCATTCGCAAGTCTATTCGCAAGTCTATTCGCAAGTTCATTCGCAAGTCCATTCGCAAGTCTATTCGCAAGTTCATTCGCAAGTCCATGCGTTCTGTGGAAAGTGCTTGTGAATGTGTTATGTTACATATATGTGACCTGACTTCCGCCCTCCCCCTGCCGTTGTTACAGAACCGTGCCGCCCGGTTCTGCTCGAAGGAGACGCTGTACAACACCCTACCGGTGCTCACATGGGGCCCGAAGTACACCCGCTCTGACCTGCTGGGTGACGTCATCGCGGGGCTGACGGTCGGCCTCACAGTGATCCCACAGGGCATCGCCTACGGTATCCTGGCCGGTCTGCCCGCCAACGTGAGTCGACCGTGGCTGACCAGATCTGTTATGTCACACTTTTTACTATGTCTTTTTTATAGCTATTTCTGAACCTATTCAGCCGTATTTGTATTGATGAGTCACGCTAGTGTCCTTTAAATCCGGCTTTTAGTTTTAGCACTGGCGCCACATATTGTAGCCAGCTGTGTTGGTATAGTTAATCCAATTCACACTGGATCAACAGTTCAGAACTAGCTACTTAGATCTCTGTCATATATAATACTGCATGAGGCCGGTGTAATTACATTTTCAAGACCGAGGTACTTTCTTGATTTTTTAACGAGGCCGAAGGCCGAGGTAAAAAATTCAAGAAAGCTCAGAGGTCTTGAAAATGTATGCCGGCCGAGTGCGGTATTGTGTTTACCATATGCCGCGTACGTCATTCAATGTTTTTTTTTTCTCATATATTTTCCAATCATGACTAAGTCCTTACCAGAGAGGGAAATGCCAAATTTTGATTGAGGCTTTGACTTCAATGAAATTGAAGAAGCCTTGGAAGCGAAGTCGACAAAGCTTTCAAAATTCCAGTCAGGTTGTTATGGCACACACTGTTTTCACGCGCTCTGGTAAAATAAATTTGCCCTAGGGCTTTTTTCTTTTACCGCGTTATACCATACCTCTCGGGCCAATGTATTTTGATATCCCCGGCATATGGTAAAGGTTCGTGAAACTTCCTGGTAAATCCTTATCACCTTACCTCCTACAGTTGGGATGAGATGTATACCTCGCATGCCAACTGTAGTGCTCGTCCAGTTTTTACCTACGTACAATTCAAGAGCGTTAGTCATGGTGAAATTCTAGCCGCCACATTTAATTCATTGACACACCGTTTAATGACGCCCGTTAAACCGCTTATGTCCTCCCATCTTGGCGATAAAAGTATCGCTTCTGCATTACGCGCGCGCACAGCACTTTGAGCCTCCTGCTGCTCGCTGGTATTCCCCTGGCTGTGCTAATGGTCGTGTATGCGCCGGACCTGAGCTCAGCTGACGCTGACACCGGTCCGCCCTGCGGTGCCGCGGTGCCGAGGTGACATGGCGCGGTTACCGGTGGGGTACAGCAGTTGTGGGCGGGGTAGAGCTGTTAACGGCAGATTCACTTATACGAATGGGAGCTTTTTAGTTTTTAACAAATGACAAATCCCAATTTAGTAACAGTGAAGACTACCGATCTGCGCTGTGTAATTCAATCCACACAGATACATGAGTCACTGTTGGAATCACTGATATTGAGTCACTGTATACATCCACTAAAATTGTCATGTGAAGCCCTTTTCCTGGTTAATATACAACTGCGCCATGTTTTGAGCTCTACTCCACTGCGACATTGTCATTGACTAACTGTATCTCCTTTCCGTTATTCCAGTATGGTCTCTATAGCGCGTTCATGGGCTGCTTTATCTACTGCATCTTCGGCTCGACCAAAGCCATCACCATCGGCCCCACGGCTATCATGGCGCTGATGACGCACGAGTACGGTTACCATGGCAACCCGCAGATGGCCACGCTCCTCACCTTCTTCACGGGACTGATCGTGCTCAGCGCCGGATTTCTGCAGCTCGGTTAGTGGAAGAAGCGGTTCTGGGGTTACTTTGGTGTGCGGGAAAGCTGAGTTGGAGAAATTGGAACCGATTTTCTAGAGACTTTTCGAAGGCCAGATGTGTTGTGGAGTACTTGCGTGCGTTTGAAATGCTAATGCCGGCATACATTGTACTTTGCGTATCAAAGATTCAGAATCACGAGCTCATTTACGCACGATATTCCTCTCTTGTATTCCAGATTTGTACGCAAGTTCTGTTTCTGCTTGGGTTTCTGTCCCAGTGGTTGCAATCGTTACAATATTGCTATTCATCTACACTGGGATGTGCTACATCAGACTTGTATGAACCCAGCTGGTAGATTTCTGTGCAGGCACTGTGCTCGTGACCTTACGTCACTGCCACCTCCCTCAGCAGTATGCCGAATTGCCTGGTGACTGACTCTCTCTCCCGGCCGGTCGGCGCTGCAGGGTTCCTGATCGACTTCATGTCGGCTCCCGTCGTATCCGGCTTCACATCGGCCGCCGCCATCACCATAGCAACGTCACAGCTCAAGGGCATCTTCGGCATCAAGGTACCCGACCCGACCCGACCCGGCCGCAGCCGGTGTCCGATTCTGTCACTTATCTGTCCGTCTATCAATAGTCCTCCTTCAGAGAGCGGGCTCGTGCCAGTGACGAATGGCCTACTCAGTAACTCGACAGGGGCCGCGCCGTGACAATGTATGTCAGGGAGACAATGTCGGTAGTCGGTGCATGCAGAGTTGTAGACATAACGGTTTTGTTTTGGTTACTTATGGCTTTCTCTTGGATACGTTTCGCAAAGTAATTTTGAGTTATTGTCGATTTTAGAAAGCAGACTGTTGCATTGGCTTGATTCATGCTATCAATGGAAAAACGTTTGATACAATTAAAACTCATGAACCAGATATTTATTGGAATGAGATTGCGGAGATTGTATTGGAATGGCGTTGCGAATAGTCAGGGCTGGATATCTCTTTTTGAGTCTGGGGGTCCGGTCTGGAGAGGGCCCACCAGCGACAGGGCCCCCGCACTACAAGGGGTCCCCGGCGGGGTAGTGGCGAATCTAGCGTTGTTGAGCGGGGGGGGGAGGTCAGGGAAGAGTTGTTGACCAGGGAAGCGTCAGCGAGAAGTTGTTGAGCGGGAGAAAGTAGAGATTTTCAAGTCGTGATTTTTGGGAGGGGCAAAAACATACATTTGCATATCGATTTTATTTTTCGTTTTTGGGAGGGCTCCCGCCCATTTTGCACAAAAGTAGAAGACCTTGGAGGACACAGCAAGACCCCTCAAAACCGGAGGCGAACTCTGTCAGGTCGACCGATGGTCCTCTCAAAGACGCTGAGGGTCCTGGCTTAGTTCTTACCGAATTAAGGCCCTACCAGGCCGACATAGAGTCCATTCAGATTGAGAGGGCCCACTCAGACTGGCATAGGGCCATCTCAGCCAGGCATTGGGCACGATCAAGTCTTAAAAATACGTTTCATACCAGACCAGGGACCCTCAGGCCGAAATACGCTCGAGTCCTCAGACCCTCAGGCCGACATTTCTCCTTCAGGCCGACCAAGGGCCCCCTCAAGCCGACCGAGAGCCCCCTAAAGTCGACCGAGGACTCTCAGGCCGACCGAGGGCCCTGTCAAGCCGATCGAGGGTTCCGTCAAGCCGACGTAGGCCCCACGGGCCAAACAAGGGTTCTCAAGCTGACTGAGAACCCCTCAGGCCGACCGGGCTCCCTCAGGCCAACCAAGGGCCCCAAGCTGACCAAGTGTCGCATCAATTCGACCGAGGGACATCTCAGGCCGAGCGAAGGCCCCTCAGACCGATCGAAAGCCTCTCAGGTCGAACGAGAACCCCACAGGCCGGTTGAGAGCCATCTCAGGAAGCCCGAGGGTCCCGCAGGCCCACCGAGGACCCTTTCAGCTGACTGAGGGCCTCCCAGAAAGACTGAGGGCCTCCATAGACCGACTGAGGTATTGGGCTCTCCTGACTAACCGAGGATCCCTCAAGCCGACTGAGGGTCCCTCAGGCATAAAGCCGACTGAGGGCCATCTCATGCCGACCGAGGGCTTCTCAGGCTGACTATGGGCCCCCTCTCACTGACTGAGGGCCCTCTCAGGCCGGAGGAGGGACATCTAAGGTCGACCGAGGGCCATATCAGTCCGACCAAGGGACCCTCAGGCCGACTGTGGGCCCCCAGGCCGGCTCTGGGCACTCTCAGGCCGACTTTGGGCCCCCTTAGGCAGGCCGAATGCCATCTCACGCCGACCAATGGCCTTCGCAGGCCGACTATGGGCCCCTGAAGACCACTGCGAGCCCCCAGGCCGACTCTGGGCCCTCTCAGGCCGGCAAATGGCCATCTCAGGCCGACCCGAGGGCCCCATCAGGTCGTTTTTAAGTCGGCATGGATCACCCATGCCGACTTGAAGACGGCTAACTCGGTTTATAAGCTCCCATTTTGGCATGTGTAGGGCCCATTCTGACCTTTGACCGTCCGCTTTCTTCTGCACAAGAGGGCCCCCACCCAGTTTTCATTTTTGTATTGGACCCCCTGGACCCCCAGTTTTTAACATCCGGGGGGGCCCAGGGGGTCGGGACCCCCGACCCCCCAGGATTTCCAACTCTGCGAATAGTGTTATGTAGCTTATGTTACCAAAGAGTAGCTTATGTTACCTTCTATTCATACAATACTCCCTCGTTCTTGGTTGAAAATTTGCAGCCTACTGGAGTGGGCTGAACATGTCATTGTGTCATTGATATGTAAGCTGATATTATGATACTATGCTGCAACATTAACATATTAATGCATTACTGCCCTATGCCCTATACCGTGTTGAGTAAATGACTCACTTGACTGGTTGTTATTCCTGCGATAGCATGGACTGCCGACATGTCCCCATTGTCACCATCCGTCGTGTACCAGTTGTAACACCCAGATGTTTCTCCAACCAGGTGGAGGGCGAGGGCATCATCGACACGTTCAAAGAGCTGATTGCGAAGATGAGCACGACCAACTACAACGATCTGGCGCTGGGGCTCACCTGCTGCGTCATCCTCATCTCCATGAGGGTCAGTGCTCTCTCTCTCTCTCTCTCTCTCTCTCTCTCTCTCTCTCTCTCTCTCTCTCTCTCTCTCTCTCTCTCTCTCTCTCTCTCTCTCTCTCTCTCTCTCTCTCTCTCTCTCTCTCTCTCTCCTCTCTCTCTCTCTCTCTCTCTCTCTCTCTCTCTCTCTCTCTCTCTCTCTCTCTCTCTCTCTCTCTCTCTCTCTCTCTCTCTCTCTCTCTCTCTCTCTCTCTCTCTCTTCTCTCTCTCTCTCTCTCTCTCTCTCTCTCTCTCTCTCTCTCTCTCTCTCTCTCTCTCTCTCTCTCTCTCTCTCTCTCTCTCTCTCTCTCTCTCTCGCTCTCTCTCTCTCGCTCTCTCGCTCTCGCTCTCGCTCTCGCTCTCGCTCTCGCTCTCGCTCTCGCTCTCGCTCTCGCTCTCGCTCTCGCTCTCGCTCTCGCTCTCGCTCCACATCATATCCACATCATATCCACATCATCTCCACATCGGCTCCTATCTCTATCTCCATCGCTCTCCATCTGGCTCTCGCTCTGGCTCTCGCTCTGGCTCTCGCTCTGGCTCTCGCTCTGCTCTCGCTCTGGCTCTCGCTCTGGCTCTCGCTCTCGATCTCGATCTCGATCTCGCTCCTGCTCCTGCTCCTGCTCCTGCTCCTGCTCCTGCCGGGATTCGAACCCACGTAACTCTCACTCCGACGCTCGCCGAACGCGGCCACGCTAACCACCTGCCCCACCTGCACCTGATTGCAGGAGATGAAGCGGATCCAGGTGGTGGGGCCCGGCCACGATAACAGCCGCACGCGGAACATCCTGCAGAGCTGCATCAGATTCACGTCCATCGCGAGGAACGCCATCATCGTGATGGCCGCGGCCGCCATGGTGGCCATCATGCAGGCCCACGGGATGAAGCCGTTCACCATGACCAGTGAGTCGGGGGAGAGGCTTAAGATCGTGTTAGATTCTTCACAAACATGTTTCATTTTTGTATTTATGGGTTGTTTACAGTCCTGACTTCGGTTTCATTTTGTTGATATATGCATGAACTTCGTGTCTTCATGACTTCACCTGTAAGTGAAGTACTGTCTTGATTTGGAGATATAAGACCATATGCTCCGAGTCAGCTTCAATGGCTGTGCTTACGCCTTCTTCAATCATTACCACACGCATCTAACAAAATGTCGCGACCCACCACCGCGCACATCTCTCTATGCATCTCATCTCCGACTGGTCCAATATTATACTCACCGCTCTGTCTCCCCAATCTCTCAACAGCCCCGACATTATTCTCCTCAACTGTTCGCTGTTTTCCCTTAACCGTCTGGTCTGACACTATGCTTACTTGTCTTCTCCCCGTGACCGTGACTCTTACTTGTCTTCTCCCCGTGACCGTGACTCTTACGTGTCTTCTCCCCGTGACCGTGACTCTTACTTGTCTTCTACCCGTGACCGTGACTCTTACTTGTCTTCTCTCCGTGACCGTGACTCTTACTTGTCTTCTCCCCGTGACCGTGACTCTTACTTGTCTTCTCCTCGTGACCGTGAATCTTACTTGTCTTATCTCCGTCCCCGTGACTCTTACTTGTCTTCTCCCCGTGACCGTGACTCTTACGTGTCTTCTCCTCGTGACCGTGACTCTTACTTGTCTTCTCCCCGTGACTCTTACTTGTATTCTCCCCGTGACCGTGACTCTTACTTGTCTTCTCC
The DNA here is from genome assembly GCA_036785665.1 of Chirona hameri. Lineage (NCBI taxonomy): Eukaryota > Metazoa > Arthropoda > Thecostraca > Balanomorpha > Balanidae > Chirona > Chirona hameri. Next base: position 2,817 of record JAXIVJ010006021.1, on the reverse strand, counting down.
CCGTGACCGTGACTCTTACTTGTCTTCTCCCCGTGACCGTGACTCTGACTTGTCTTCCCCCCGTGACCGTGAATCTTACAGAAGTTTTACTTGTCTTCTCCCCGTGACCGTGACTCTTACTTGTCTTCTCCCCGTGACCGTGACTTACTTGTCTTCTCCCCGTGACCGTGACTCTTATTTGTCTTCTCCCCGTGACCGTGACTCTTACTTGTCTTATTTCAGTCCCCGTGACTCTTACTTGTCTTCTCCCCGTGACCGTGACTCTTACTTGTCTTCTCCCCGTGACCGTGACTCTTACTGTCTTCTCCCCGTGACCGTGACTCGTACTGTCTTCTCCCCGTGACCGTGACTCTTACTTGTCTTCTCCCCGTGACCGTGACTCTTACTTGTCTTCTCTCAGTCCCCGTGACTCTTACTTGTCTTCTCCCCGTGACCGTGACTCTTACTTGTCTTCTCCCCGTGACCGTGACTCTTACTTGTCTTCTCCCCGTGACCGTGACTCTTACTTGTCTACTCCCCGTGACCGTGACTCTTACTTGTCTTCTTTCCGTCCCCGTGACTCTTACTTGTCTTCTCCCCGTGACCGTGAATCTTACTTGTCTTCTCCCCGTGACCGTGACTCTTACTGTCTTCTCCCCGTGACCGTGACTCTTACTTGTCTTCTCCCCGTGACCGTGACTCTGACTGTTCTTCTCCCCGTGACCGTGACTCTTACTTGTCTTCTCCCCGTGACCGTGACTCTTACTTGTCTTCTCCCCGTGACCGTGACTCTTACTTGTCTTCTCCCCGTGACCGTGACTCTTACTTGTCTTCTCCCCGTAACCGTGACTCTTACTTGTCTTCTCCCCGTGACCGTGATTCTTACTTGTCTTCTCCCCGTGACCGTGACTCTTACTTGTCTTCTCCTCGTGACCGTGACTCTTACTTGTCTTCTTTCCGTCCCCGTGACTCTTACTTGTCTTCTCCCCGTGACCGTGACTCTTACTTGTCTTCTCCTCGTGACCGTGACTCTTACTTGTCTTCTCCCAGTGACCGTGACTCTTACTTGTCTTCTTTCCGTCCCCGTGACTCTTACTTGTCTTCCCCCCCCCCGTGTCTCACGTGTCATATCTGCCCTGACTACTCACCTCTGCCCCTCCCCTCGTTCCTGTCCACAGAGTCGGTGCAGGCTGGTCTGACCTCTGCCCCTCCCCTCGTCCCTTTCCACAGAGTCGGTGCAGGCTGGTCTGCCGGTGCCCCGGCCGCCGGCGTTCTCCACCTGGGACCCGGTGCACAACAAGACCATGTCGTTCTCGGAGATGACCTCGGCGCTGGGAGCCGGACTCGGCATCATCCCGCTGCTGGCCGTCATCGAGAACGTGGCCATCGCCAAGGCGTTCGGTGAGCAGACGGCGCCGAGTGGTGGGGATGGACGATCTGTGGTAGTCTGTGGTCTTGAGTGGTCGATGTTTGCGGGCTATTTGGGGTGATTTGTCTCGTGGGGCTGGTTTTGTTTGTTGAGAGGTATGGAGAGTTCTTCGTTAAATGGGAAGAGGAAGAGGTCTTTCGGCTTCGATGTTTCTGTGGGAATCAAAGACTGTGAAGTGATTTGGTAAAAATAGCAAAACAAATGATTAAAGGAAATGATGACCGGCTGTGATGATGTGCAGAAGGAAAATTGTTTCAATTGTTTTGTGATGATGCTGATTGCCATTTATATTTGCTGGCACATCAACTGCCAAGATGGCATAGAAGACTGGCATAATTCCCTGGTCTGACGTCACTCCTCGTCTGACATCACACCTGATCTGACGCCACTCCCCGTTCCGCAGCGGAGGGTCAGCGTATTGACGCCACCCAGGAGATGATTGCTCTCGGCATCTGTAACCTGGTCGGCTCGTTCTTCTCGTCCATCCCCGTGACGGGATCGTTCAGCCGTACCGCCGTCAACAACAGCTCCGGAGTGCGAACCCCACTCGGCGGCATCTTCACCGGTTAGTGACGTCATCAGTCCAATAACACCTTTCCCCCCTCACACATACACTACACACCCCGCTCGGCGGCATCTTCACCGGTTAGTGACGTCATCGGTCCGAAATCACCTCTCCCCCTCACACATACACACCCCGTTCGGCGGCATCTTCCCGGTCAGTGCCGTCATCGGTCCGAAATCATCTCTCCTCACATACAGGTTCACTCCCCGCTTGGCGGCCTTCACCGGTTAGTGACGTCATCGGTCCGAAATCACCTCTCCCCCTCACACATACACACACCCCGCTCGGCGGCCTTCACCGGTTAGTGACGTCATTGGTCTGAGAGTCTCGGGGCATATTATCCGGCTAGTTGGTGGTTTGTTTCGGCGAGAGCGTTTCTGTGGGATCAAAACAAATGAGAGCGGTTTTGTGAAGAAGGATTGATTGATATGTGGGTTGAAGGAAAAAATTATATTAAAATCTAAGTTTTGTCTGCGTTGCACGGTTTCGGGACTTTTCGATACAAACGCTGCCAGTTAAAAACACAATTAATAGTGTTTGTTTTACGCGGTATAAGTTCATTGATTTACAATCAGCGTCCTGAGTGCATTTGCTGGTTAAACGTCCTGCGACAATAGCGTCGCATATATGACGAAACTGTCTAACGGTGACTTTGAGTCCAGTGGAATATCATTATTCCACGTCTGCAGTGGCATAGCACATCACGCCACACGAATCTCGTCTCATTCACTGCATCAGCTGGAATACATGTATCGGCTGCAGTGCAAACCTCGTGTCGCCAGTGTTCACCACATTAACCCTCGCCCTACGGGGAGGCCTGACAGCCCCCCCCCCCTGAGTTTTT
>JAXIVJ010006020.1:0-69925 GCA_036785665.1 Chirona hameri | reverse complement strand
ATATATATATATATATATATATATATATATATATATATATATATATATATATATATATATATATATATATATATATATATATATATATATATGTTTATATGTATATATATATATATATATATATATATATATATATATATATATATATATATATATATATATATATATATATATATATATATGTATATATATATATATATATATATATATATATACATATATATGTATATATATATATATATATATATATATATATATATATATATATATATATATATATATATATATATATATATATATTTATATATATATATATATACATATACCTATACCTATATAAACCTATACAAACCTACATAAATCTATATAAGTTGAAGGAATATGATCATAATATGGCAGAAATATCTTTATTATATACGAAATATACTAAAGGAAAAGATCCGAGCTTTCGTGGCTAGCACATTATCAAGGCACATTAGCACATTATCTTCCTTGATAATGTGCTAGCCACGAAAGCTCGGATCTTTTCCTTTAGTATATTTCGTATATAATAAAGATATTTCTGCCATATTATGATCATATTCCTTCAACTTATTATTCTCACAATGGCATCAGCTATCATCTCACACATCAAAACATAAACCTATATATACCTATATATACCTATATATACCTATATATAACTATATATACCTATACATACCTATATATACCTATACATACATACATACATACATACATACATACATACATACATACATACATACATACATACATACATACATACATACATACATACATACATACATACATGCATGCATGCATGCATGCATGCATACATACATACATACATACATACATACATACATACATACATACATACATACATACATACATACATACATACATACATACATACATACATACATACATACATACATACATACATACATACATACATACATACATACATACATACATACATACATACATACATACATACATACGGATCGAGATCGAGATCGAGATCGAGATCGAGATGGATATCGAAATCGAGATAGAGATCGACAATTTTAATTTAGCTGCATTCGTGGTTGGTTTTCCGCCGGTCATGACCGTGGCCGGTTCGTGGCCGTCGGTCATGACCTGACCCTGACCGGCCAGCCAGCCGGCGGCGGCCGCGCTGTGGTCTCTGACGTCCCATCGTGTACAGCCTCGAAGTTGGCCGTGCCGGGCCGGCGGCCAGTCTCGGTCAGAGGCTACGTTTGGGAAATATGGTGCATACATTTGTCTAAAAGTACCATCTGTAGCGATCGGAGGTGGCTGGAAATTTGTCACGATCTCCTTGAATAGCTGAGCTAGTGGACAGAGCTAGGGTTTTCAACATGCGATGCACCGTTTCTCCGTGAATGGCCGAGAGCCCGCTCCGTAAGCCGGGCCGGCGGCGCGCAGTGATCAGCTCGCGTGTCGCGAGGGGCGATTCTGCGTGTGAGGCGCGGGCGGGAGTGCGCCTTAGTGCCGACACCGGGAGCGCTTGGCTTTGATGCAGCCGAGCAACCAACCAAACCATCTAATGGCTTTGCATTCTGTGAGACCTTGTCGTGCAGAGTATGACGAATCGGTAGACATGCCATTGGTCTGCATTTTCGCCATACGATACGCGATAGCCCTGGCCAAACGAAAGGGGCGCAAATTCGGACAAAATGTCGATTTTAAAAAAGGCCCTCGACAGATTTTTGAAAAATTGTACATCGCTGAATTCCGCGTGAGCTCAGCTTTCCAATAGTGCATCTCCCGTAGTTTGAGCCATCCGAACCCTTCCAACGAACCGTGTGGCATCCTCCCTCGCTGTGGAGCTAGTGCAGAGTGGTACTCTAGAGCCCTGCCTGCGAACAGCTTGGTTCAGAACTTATGTTCAGCCATGGGACTTAGATATGTAGACCTATGTGATCAGTTCTGTAGGTACTATATGAGGGATAAGCTTCACTTATCGGATGAGGGGGCAAGGGCTTTGGGAGATGCCTACAGAAGCGTCATTCAGGGAAACTAAGTAGGAGGGGGTTCGTGGACGCTAGTACCAGGGTATCAGGAAGTAGGCAATGGTAGAAGTTCATGGCAGAACAGGAAGTAGATCATACTTCCCTCAGAAGTAGAGCCAGCTCAAAATATAATATCACATATGTGATCCTGAATGCCCAAAGTATTAGGTCTAAATTTGATGAGTTTGAGGGTTATGTTACACTTGAAAAGCCTGGTATAATTTGTGTAACTGAGACATGGGTTAGTGATGGGGTATAAGAAGGATAGGCTACAGGATTTTAAGTTACAAGGATATGACATGTTTTTATACTGCAGAGAATCACGGGAGGGGGGGGGGTGTATATGTAAATAACTTGTATTGCACTACTAGAGTTGATGATTCTGGGAAAGTGAAGGCAGTAGAATCAATATGGCTTGACATTCAAATTGGTAAAGGAAACAGAGGAAGGTAAAGGAAACAGAGATAGGTGCATTTTACAGACCAGGGAATCTTTCAAGGAACTCCCAAGCTGAAATAGACAAAGATATTGGTGAGGAAATATGAAGAAACCTTCGGGATCAGTGTCTTATTATGGGATATTTGAACTTAAAGGGAGTGTGCCTACTGTTTTGGAATGTCAAAAATATTTTTCATACGGTAAGTAGCTATTGGTTTGATCGTTGTATATGATGAAATTCACATTTGGAGCCCCTTTAGTTTAATTTTCACTTATATTGTTGTTTTTTTGTGTGCTTATTTTTTTTCTCTCGATATCTATAAAACGATCGTCACTATGGTGATGTTATGTAAAACGGCGCCCATAAGACAATACAATTACGGTCACATTATGCAAGATAGAAAGACAGGTTTTGCACAGCACAGCAGTTTAATCGATAGTTGCAGTGCTTCTAGTAGCGGAAGCCCTCTGGAGTCTACCCGATAACTTTTTGCTCCCAGCAAGTTCCTGGAGTCTTTGGAATATCTCAGCAACTAGGGCGAATCTGGAGAAACGAAGTCATGGGTCAATTCAATATATCATCATAAATTAAGCCCAAAGATAACCTTCTTATGGTCCCAAACTTCAACCAGGCTGATTTTTATGGCATTAGAAGTGACCTCGCAGATATAATGGAAAGTTGAGTTGGCAGGTTTAGATGCATGTGAGGCCTGGAATGCTTTAAAAGCTAAATTAAGCCAAATTCATAATAGGCATATCACCAACCCCTCAGGCACAAACGAAACAGGACGAAGGGCAAACCAGATTGGCTTACCCCAGAAGTTAGGAGTGCTATACAAGCTAAAAGAAGTGCATTCAACATTTTGAAGGGATCATCACTAGAGATACATCAGAGGGCCTACCAAAATGCAAGGAATACAGTAAAGATAAAGGCCAGAGCAGCTAAAAGGGCAAATTAACCTGATTTAGCTAGACATTGCAATGCAGATAGTAACAAGTTATTCAGTTTTTACAAATTCAGTACAGTTTCCAAAATATAGGTCCATTTAAGGTAAATGATGTGTTAGTTAGCAAGGACAGTGAAATGGTTGAAGTGCTTAACAATCAGTTCCAATCTGTCTTTACTATCGAGGACCAGAGTCATATTGCAGTACTTCAGCCCCCAGACAGAGACCGAGCTAGGAAGAGCTAGGAAGCATAAGTAGTGAACTTGTACTGGAATATCTAAAGAAAGTAAGGCCAAACAAGGCAGAAGGACCTGATGAAATTAATGTCAGACTTTTAAGATAACCTGAAAGAGTTATCAGTTAAATTAGCCATAATATTTGCTAAATCAAATGCAGAGACTAAAATTACACTTGATTGGAAAAGATAAAATGTCCTATTCATAAAAGGGGAGATAAAAGTAAAGAGGAGAACTATAGACCGGTTAGTCTGACCTCATTAGTCTCCAAGGTGCTTGAATCAATCATCAAAGATAAGATTGTTGAATTCTTGGAGCAAAATTAACTCATCAAGGATTAACTCATCAAGGCATGGCTTTAGAAATGGCCGTTCTTGTTTAACTAATCTACTAGCATAGCCGAGTGATTTTTTTATGTTCAAGGAAGTGCACTGATGCTAAAAAACTTGCCAAATGCCTCATTCCACTGGGACATGATCTTGAGCATGCAATGACAGTTTGGTTGATCGATATGTTCCATTTTTTTTTCTTCTCCAATGGTTCATTGATGATAAACCTAGCCCGTTTCCCAGTGGCGGCGCGTCCATTAACCCGCTATTGACGGGGGGCGTTTAACGAACCCCTCCTGATGAACTTTCGCAATAGCTAAAAAAACTAATAGCGCTATCAACGTGAAACTTCGGGCACCTCCTTATAAATCATTGTTACGTCTTGTGTGCAAAAATGAAGAAAATTCGTCGATTTTTTCCTCGAGTTATAGCGAATTTAGTGACGTCACTACACAAGAGTTTCACACCAAAATCAGCCAAACTTTGCCAGGCCGTACAAATGCCACATTTGAAGCAAAATGCAATCGAAAAACGCAAAAAGATAGCAAATTGCAAGGGCTACAAACTGGCTATATCGGATTTTTTTTTAATGTTAGTCTTTGACCCCCAAAAACTCAAAAAAAACATGGGGGGGATAATGATCACAAAATCAAAATTTTCTAAAATATTCAAAAAATCGGAAGATATGTCAGAGAACCATACTTAAGCAGCTACAATACCAAATTTCAAACTGATATCTCCATTTTTGGCTGACATGACATCTAAAGTATGGGTAACTCATGACGTTATATTTTGAAATTGCGTTTTATGACTTTTATTGACCAGATACAGACAAATAAATGAAAGCACTGTATTCCTGAGAGAAAACTGGTCCATAAACATACCTTCTTTTTATATTGATCAATTTCAAATTTTGACCTTCAGGTTCAGTGACCTGAACTTGACTTGAACTTGACAATAACTTCACGTAAATGAATTCAGTTGGTAAAATGACTATCACTATCGAATTATACGTGGCAAATAACCCACAAAAAAATGTGTTGCATGACTTTCGTAGATATTTTGCGCATAGCGATTTTTTTTTGTGACCTGGCCTTGACCTTGACCTTTGCCAACAATCTCACTTTAGCCCATGCGGGATGTGTATAATACCTTTGGCAGCACTTTGGGTGATCATGGTCGTAATCGATGGCTTTCGCTCGAAAGTATGGCCCATAAACTAAAATACGTCGATTTTGACCTTTGACCTGACCGTGACCTGACATTTGACCTCACTTTGATTTTTTAGCATGCGTCAGATTCATCTCATTGAGAGCTTTCGATTGCCGCCTTGCGCGTCTCGCTGCGATCATTGGTTCCCAAGATAACCGTTTCAAAGGGGCGTTTAACGCCCCTTTGATCACGCCACTTTGATTTGATAACCGAGGGGCGTTTAACGCCCACCCCCCGTCAATGGCGTTCGGCTGAGATCCCAGTCAATGTCAGGTTAAGGCACTTTAGGCAGTGCCTAACCAAAGTTGAGGCCATATTCTTGCACTCTTTTGTAAGAGTTTCGTTGTCTAAAGTCATAGGAAAATACTACAGAAAGTTTTCCTGACACATCTTTTGCGTTCAAATGGCACCAAATTGACCATGCTAACCTATGCAGAGTAAGACTGCGTACTAAGATTTGCATTATTACATGCTTATGATACAGTTTTAATTTAGCTGCATTCGTGGTTGGTTTTCCGTATACAAAACAAAGGCTGCCAAAGCGGCGAAAACTTGGGCACTAAGGCAAGCCTAGCCAGCTTAACCCGCGCCGTGCCGGGGGGGGGGGGGGTTATACACCCCTAAGGTTTTTCGAGGATAGCCAAAAAACGGCGGCGAGCAGCACCGACGTTTTTGGCACAGCCGTTCGGACATCAATTGCCCACATTATGTTAAAAAAATACCTCGGGTCATCTCAGGTCAGGTCACCAGTCCAAGTCACGTGACCCCACCTCCAAAAATGTTTCCGGTCGTACCACAGCTACAGTTTTTGACTGATCGATTTCGTACTTACAGGATTTCCCAAGGGCAATGTACCTACAATACGTTTATCTCGGATTTTTTTATTTTATATCGGTGACCAAAGGTCGAGTCAATTTCGTGACCTCCCCATTATAAGTCAATGGGGAAATAATCAAATGCTTCCTATTCTGAGGATACGAATTATATCAGCCCAATTCCTTCTGGATCATGTTATCATAGGCCATTCTTGAATTTCCAGGTGCAATTTTTGTTCAGTGACCCCTGCAGGGTCAGATGAGGTCACCCGAGGTCACCAACACTGTTTTGTCAATAACTCTGGACAAAATCAAGATAGATAGGTGAAACTGGCACCAATATGTTTGTCTCGTCGAGGCACGTCTCCCAATGTGCACCATGACCTAATTCGGTCACCACTTGACCTTGACCTGAGGCCAATTGTGTGTTAAGTTGACCTAACCTGGTCATCGTGCATATGATACGAAGCGCCTTGACGAGACAAACACGATGGCGTAAAAATTATTGCCCTATCGCTGTTAGGTAAAAATATATTTGTGAAAACTGTTTTGCTAAAAATAGCCCTTTTGACATTGATGAGCTCTGTAGCCTAAACTGTTCACCTGAGCTCAAATCTGAGGACACCTTGTCGATTGCATTTTTCAAGAGCTTTCCATTGCTTTTTCCGTTTGTTCCTAGCTATGATAGTTCCTGTGCTATCTGGCAATTTCTGGAGCGAAGTCCTAAAACTTGAAATCTGACCCTTGATTACCTCTGGTGACCTCAATATTGACTTGATAAAAACAAATGCATGAAATAGTTTCAAAATGCATTTTGACGAGCTTTCGAACGGTGTTTTTTTTCTATAGGAGCCGAGCTAGAGGGGGCGTCGAACCCCGTCGACCCCCCCCCCCCCGTCGACCCCCCCCCCCCCCCCGGCACGGCGAAGGTGGCGCCGAGCACCGGCACGGCGCGGGTTAAAGCGGCGCAAGCAAATGCTCGTGTGCATGCGTGTCTGGAATCATCAACCAAGTTAAGGAGGAGGCTAGTACTTAGGGAGACATAAGTCAGTCAAAAATATAGATATTGCTCTGATGTTTTTGGGGGACATCGTCCATACTTGGTTCTCCAATCTATCTTCCAGTTTTTTTAATATGCGTGACAATTTTGATTTATGGAAATTGTTCCCCCCAAATCATTTTCATCACAAAATAAAGATTTCTAATATATTCAAAAACCGGAAGATATATTGGAGAACCAAGTATGGACGAGAAAAAAAAAGAGAAAAAAAAGAAGAAGCAATATCTATATTTTTGACTGACTTATGTCTCCCTAAGTACTAGCCTCCTCCTTAACTTGGTTGATGATTATAACACGCAGTGTTCATCGGGTGCGGCTAATTATGATTTGGGACAATGTGACCTGCGCATGCGCAGTGATGTGCCTGCGCTATTTGGCTCGGGCGCCTCCGCGCGGAGAAACGGGATGCGATCCGAGCCGCGGATCCGGCCGGTGTCGCGTGCAATAAAATCTTCACCTTGTATGCCGTAGGAATTTGGCTAGGTTACGTGCAAAACCTTGACCGATCTGTCGTCAGCACGTTTGTCAGCACCAATCACGACCCAGTATTCTGCCTACCTACCAATCACGGCCCAGTATTCTGCCTACCTTTGTAGTCCCGTGACGTGACGTAGGCAGAATACGGGGTCGTGATTGGTGCTGGCAAACGTGCTGACGACAGATCGATCAAGGCCCGGGTATTGAATCGTCACAAGATAATTAAACGACCTGTCTTTTGAAAGCAGTTGCATCCAATTCAGTTAGATAGAATCGGAGATATGACTTCCCGAACATGGGTCATTTAACGCGTGCATTAGGTATTGCCCGGAAGCGTTGCCTAACCAGTCACGGAAGGCTGGCGTCGCCACTGCAGTTTCCTGTCAAATGTTTTAAAAATGCTGTGTAGAGACAAAACCAAATGTGTAAGAACTTTTTGCTAAAACCTGTTTTTCAATCAGAAATCAACTCTAAAAAGTGAGGTAGCAAAGTGCCCCCTTTTCTGTTTAACTCTGCCGCCACCTATTTTTGAGAACAACATACTGGTAATATAATTTGGAGGATCCCAAAAGTGAAAGAAATGACCCCTATCCATAGGCGTACCCAAGGGGAGGGTAATTGCCCCCCCCCCCCCCTGAAGGTCTGTACGGGCCCGTTTTGGCCGTATGTGCCCCTTACTATGTGCTAACAGGGGCAATAAATCATCCATTGGCGGGTCGGCTGGGGATCCTGGAAGGTCAGCTGGGCTCATTGAGGATCGACTGGGGCACCTATAGGGTCGACCAGGGCCCTTGGAAGGCCCATCTAGGGATTCATCGATGAACGACCCGGGCCCCTGGAACTACGACTGGACCCATGCAAATTTGTCCAAGCCCCTGAAAAGGGCCTATTACAAATCGAGGGCCCAACTTACCTACCCCCAAACAAATACACTCACCGGAGTTGGGCCACTTTGTTTTGAGGGGGCCCCATTGTCAACTTTTTTAAATTAGTTTGTTCCCCAAAATTATCGTCGCCTGGGGGTCCCCAGGGACGGATACGGGGGGGGGGGGGCTCTTGCGCCACTCGGGCCCCCTGAGGCAATGCGAAACCACTCTGTCGGCCAGGGGCCTCCAGGTAGTGCTACTGAGTACAGGGGGCCCCTGGTGCCAGACAGGGGGTCCCCAGTAGTCAGTCCCCATAGGGGCCCTGTGGCCTGTGTCCGGCAGGGGGCTCCATTAGCTGGAAATGAATAGGCACAGGCCCCCAAATGACAGCCAAAGGGCTCTTCTTGCCGGCATCTTGGGGCTCCTGGGACTATCAGAAACCCCTTTGTCGGTCAGGGGCCCCCTGGTAGTGGTACTGAAGTTGAACACAGGGGCCCCGGGTAGTGGTATAACACAGGGTCCCCCGACTCCCGGTACAAGGCAGGGGCCCCGGACCCCCGGTACAAGGCAGGGCCCCCCGTGTCCGTCAGTCGGGCTGGTCGAGAAAAAAATAATGATTTTTTTTTTGTTGAAAATGTGCCCCCTAAAAATATAGTGGGTCAAATCCGGTGAGTTTTTGGTGGGGGTACCTTATGCCCCCCGATACAAAAAATCCCTGGAGTGAATCCTGTGTATGCCACTGCCCTTATCAGGATCTTAGACATGCACACTTGCTATTTGACATGCAAAGATAGAAGATATACAAAGGCAAAGTTGAAAATGTGGCAAAGTAACTACAGTTTACTGTACCCAACTCATATCCAACAGTGTCCTCTGCTCTATCCCATTCAGGACTATAGTGTTACCTGCCATAATGTAGGACATGCCAAAATACCAGACTTGTTATGCCCTAGTCGGTGTATAGGTGTTTATAAGGGTTTCCACACCACCAATAGCATGACACGTCAGGTATTTTGACATGTCCCATATTACTATAGTTTACACTTATGAGGAACCTAGACAATGTTGTCATAGATTTACCCTGAAATTAAAATTAGGCTTTTGGAGTGGGTGTCAAATGCAGGTGCACCAAACCAGCACACTCCTCAACCATCTAATCACCGACCACCAGAGGCTAGAGCATCTTCTGTTCTGATTTCCCTTCCTCCAAATAATTTACTTTACTGTGCATTTGGTATCTGGAAAACTTTTAACTTGAATATTCTCCATTACATAATTATCTCCAATAATTTTCCCTCTGCGCATTCAGCATCTGCCCTGTCAGGGATAATCTTCCTTAGGCCAATTATCACTCCAGAGCATTCAGCATCTTCCAGGAAAGATGCTGAATGCTCTGGAGAATGCATGCATTCCGGAATGCAAGAAATTCCGTTAAAGGGAATGTTTCACCTTTCTGAAAGTTGTCTACTGTGCTTATACGCTGGTTGTAGTCGAAAATATGAAGTACTTTAAAGGAAATAGTTCACCTTCAACATGGGATTTTGAACTGAAACAGCAGTTTTGTAGCCCGTGTTGAGAAATCCTTATCTGCAACTTTTCTTGGCTGAAAAGACTCTCTAGCCGAAGATATTTGACTTTTTGGAGAAGGAATGCGGCGCATATATGATATACCGTACCGTCTGAGAGTGCCAGCACTGGTCTGAGCATGCGCAGACCAATAACGCACACCATAACATTAATAATTTACGACCTTCTGTCCTGAATTGGCGCGATGTAGGACCATTTTTGAAAAGAAAAAAAAGAAACTGTATTAAAAAATATAATAAAATCGTGTTCTGAAAAAAATTCGAAGGTGAACTATTTCCTTTAAGTACTTGAAGTAATATGCTGCTGAAAACGAGTGATATTTTTCTCTCGAAAAGTCACTTAACTTTATAGAAATTAAGGTTTTAAATTTGGGATGATGACGTCATTATTGAGCTATAGACCGCCGCTCATTGGCTGACAACGTGGGATTGGCTGAAAAGTGACTGTCAGCCAATCAGCGGCGGCACTAGCCTAGACCCCATTTTGCGAATGGGAAATTAAATTGCTTAAAAACGGCCAAGTTTTGGGGAAAATGACCTTAGTATTTTCGACATTTCAATAACGGCCAAAGATAATGGCTATCTCAGTTCAAAACCAATACAAAGGTGAAACATTCCCTTTAAGAAAAAGGTCAGAGCAGCTAAAAGGGCAAAGGAACTTGATTTAGCAAAACATTGTTTTGGAAAAAAGCAGATAGCAAGAAGTTCTTCAGTTTGTATAAGCTCAGTACAGTTTCCAAAAATATAGGTCCATTTAAGGTAAATGATGTGTTAGTTGGGAAGGACAGTGAAATGGTTGAAGTGCTTAATTAAATGGGTGCAAATAACAATGGAAGGAGGTTCTCAGTGGAGTTCCACAGGGCTCAGTCCTGGGCTCATTGCTTTTTATAATATTTGTGAATACAATTGAGAACAGTATAGAGTATAGACAGCAAAGTCTTGAAATTTGCAGACGATCTAAAAGTAGTCAAGATTATTCGAGGAAGACATGATCAGGATGTTCTTTCAATCAGATCTGGACAAGCTAGTTGAGTGGTCTGAAGCATTGCAGATGAAATTCAATTGAGTAGATGTAAGATTATGCATGCTGGACGAATTAGCAGTAAACATAAGTATGAAATGGGTGGGCAGAAACTGGAGCAGATTGAAAAGGAAAGATATTTAGGTGTCGTGGTAAACAATAGACTATCAGCGTCAGACCAGGTTGTATAGAAGCTAGGAAAAAAGGCACTTAGAATGCTAGGGGCCATTAACATAAATGTTTCCTACAAAAGTGAAAAGGTAATAACACAACTGTATTGTGCATACGTTCGACCACATTTGGAGTATTGTGTGCAAGCCTGGTCTCCAACATATGAGAAAGATTGCTGGTTGTTAGAAAGAGTTCAAAAAGGGCAACATTTTGTTTTTAATTGTCTTGGTAGTTTACCTTATGAAGATAGATTAAAGAAATTGGGTATGTTTTCACTTAGATATAGAAGGCTAAGAGGAGGTCTAATTGAAGTCTTCAAATTTGTAAATGGTTAGCATTCTGGATATTTAAAGAGAATGTCCAATAAGGAAAATCGAGGTAGAAGTCATCAGCATAAACTCATTATGAAACAAAGTAGGACTAGGCTACGACAGTCATTTTTCAGTAGAAGGGTTGTAGGACATTGGAATAAGCTACCAGGGGATGTCGCTGATGCAGTGCCACTGGCTTCCTTCAAAATTATATTATATAAATACTTTACAGAAAAGGGATTAGTTCATAAATAATCGTGGGATTAGTCTTTTGTATGCAGGTAGAGTAAGGTGATTTTAAGGGCCGGGGCGAGACTGGTGGAGAGGGGGGGAGGGTGCAACCTCGGGTGGGCCCAAGAGGCTCTTTGTTGCACTTTTATTTTATGTCTTCTCCTTTTCTTTGCATGTGCTGAAATAAATCAAGTATTTATGATGATGATTGGGGTTAACTCGCCATTGACTGGAGGGGGGGGGGGGGGGGGGGGGGGGCTGACATTTGATGAATTTTATGATGATGAATTTGAATATATGAATTTGAATGAATTTTATAATAGATGAAATTTATAATAGCTCAAAAACTAATAGCGCTATCAACGTGAAACTTCGGGTACCTTCTTCTAGATCATATTTAACCCTCGAACTACGGGAGCTTTTTTTCACCTTCGCCCTACGGGGGGGGGGGGGCTGACAGACTCCCCCTGTTAACTTACAAACCAAGCAACTTAGAGCAATGCAGTAAGAACCAGCATGTTGCCTGTCATGAGAGGAATCTAACAGTATCCGATTTTTAGGTTTCAGGTCAACGGGTGACCTTCCAGGTCAAGTGAATGACCTCGGATTTAACACGTCCAGAACAGCGATTTTGCTCTTCAGAAAACCTCAAAATTAGAAATTGATAAATGTAAATAAAAAGGCAGGTTCCTAGACCAGTTTTGACTCAGAAATACAAAAAAAAGGTAATTATTTGTTCGTATCTTGTCTAAAAATGGCAAAAAAAGTTATTTAAAAAAATGACCATCAGTTTCTTACACTTGGGAAGCCATCACTCAGTCAAAAATGAAGATATTGCTTTGAAATTTGGTATAGGTATTGTCCATATTCAGTTCTCTCACATATATTCCGGTTTTTTAATATCTTTGAAAATTTAGATTTGGTGGGGATTTTTCCAAAAACATGTTTATTTTTTATTTTAGGGGTCAAAAACCCAAAATTTTGAAGATCCGAGATTACCAATTTAAAGAGAATGCCATTTTGTATATTTGGTGCATTGCGTTTTCAATTTTCTTTAAAACTCTGTTCTCTACGATTTTTCATTTTTTTTTTACAACATGACGTCATCAAAACATTATTATCTCCCAAACTACTAAACCAATTTCAATAAAAAAAAATTACAGCCTACGTATAATTGTTGTTAACTCGGCTACCAAAAATTTCATCAGCAAGATGCACTTCATGTGCCAAAAGTTATTCAAGAAAAACCTCAGAGGGGGGGGGGGGGGGTCAGGCCCCCTCCGTAGGGCGAGGGTTAAGTCTTCGGTGAAAAAACAATTTCGTCGAAAATTTCGAGTTATAGCGAATTTAGTGACGTCACTACACACCAGTTTTACACCAAAATCACCTAAAATGTAACAGACCGTACAAATGCCATATTTTAAGCAAAATGCAATACAACCGTCAAAAGATGGCAAATGGCAAGGGTTACAAACAACACTATATCTCGTATTTGTGATTTTTTTTTTAAATTCCCAAAAGTGTAAAAGTCTTCTTGGAGGGGGGGGGGGAATGCCCACAAAAGCAAATTTTCCAAAGATATTAAAAAAGCCGGTATATATGTCAGAGAACCACATATGGCAAACTACCATACCAAATTTCAGAATGATATCACCATTTTTGACTGACTGATGGCATCTAAAGTATGGGTAACTAATGAAGCCATATTTAAAAATGGCGTTTTTTGGCTTTTATTGACCAGATACAGACAGATAAATGGCACCACTGCATTTCTGAGACAAAACTGATCTAGAAACATGCCTTTTTATTTAGATTTATCAATTACAAATTTTGACCTTCAGTGACCTGCACTTGACCTGAACTTGACATTAACTTCACGTACATTAAGTCAGGTGGTAAAATGACTATCACTATCGAATTATACGTGGAAAATAACTCATAAAACATGTGTTGCATGACTTTCGTAGATATTTTGATCAGACCTTTTGTGACCTGACTTTGACCTTGGCCAACAATCTCACTTTAGCTCATGCGGGATGTGTATCATACCTTTGGCAGCACTTTGGGTGATCATGGTTGTAATCGAAGGCTTTGGATGGAAAGTATGGCCCATAAACTCAATACGTCGATTTTGACCTTTGACCTGATCGTGACCTGATATTTGACCTCACTTTTACTTTTTTGAGCATGCTTTAGATTCGACTCATTGAGAGCTTTCGATTGCCGCCTTGCGTGTCTCGCTGCGATCATTGGTTCGGAAGATAACCAGGGGCCGTTTAACGCCCCCCCCCCCCGCCCCCGTCAATGGTGTTCTGCTGAGACTCCCAGTCAGTGCCGGTTTAACCCGCGAGTTACTGGGGTGTATAGAAGTTTTATTCGCAATCAATGACAACATTCAGAGCAAGTTCCTAAACAAACAGACGTTTCAACATACAGGGTGTCTTCGTCAGTGTAAATGATCAATATTTAAATTATAAAGACAGACATTAGATACAAAGACATTAATACAAAGTCAAGCAATCACAATCAGCTTCAGGCAATCTGTTTGTGGAGTGTCATCAATGGAAACGTGGCCGTTTATCACAGCTTAAGTACGAGAGAGGCTGTTGGATCGGCTTTGTGAGACGTATATTGCCCCCTCTTTAACCTGGTTTTTATGAAGTACGTTGGGAAGATACTTGCAACTTCAAGTGATATGTCAACCGTTGACCGTTGTGACCACCGTTGTTGAATCATACAAGAAAGCTCCGAGTTTTGAGGTGATAAATGCGGTTTTCCGATGCATTTTAAGTGAGACTTGTGGTTATCTTTGTACCTTAATCAATTTTAGACTAGTGGCCGGAAGATTGAAGACAACACTCCTTTAATCATCGCAAAAATGAAGATTTAAATGGTGTATTTCTGTGTAAAAATTGTCTCTGCAAAAAGCTTTCCACAAACAAAAAACTCTAGCATGTTTTTGTTGGAAAGAACGCGACGTTGTTGAATAGTGCATTCGCAGATTCTGGAGTGGAGCTATCGGCAACTTAAATGCCATCAAATTTGAAAGAGAAGTGAGTGAGATATTATTAAACATGTGGAAGAGTTCCGGTACGTTTTTCCTTCAAGACTGCAAGAAAGGTTTATGGAACCCCAATGTAACTATGCTACAATAAAATAATAACTGTAGCCGGATTTGCGAGTAATTAAATAATTGTTTTTGGTTAAGAGCTTCATTGAACAGTTATCTTAAGCGACTCATTATGCTCTTGAATTTTACAATCTACCGGCAGATGTGTCATTTGCAAACAAAGTTTAAAAAAAAAACCTAAACTTAAACAGTTCCTAGACGGCAGTTTTAATTTTGCTGTTTTTACAACCTGACTTAACTGAAAGATGAAAAGACTTCCTATAATGGCTTCGGTGCGGACAACAACTAAACCAAAGGTACAAGATCATCACTGAGACAAAAGGCGAAGAAGATAGGGCGCACAAAGACAAAGACGCCTAACAAAAAACGCAAACCAAGCCACCAGGTTAATAACACCCTGTCTAGTGGAAATAGTGAAAATGACGAGTACACATGCTCACTATGTCAGATGCAGGATGGTGAATATGTCACTAAATGTGCAAAATGCCAGCGCTGGTATCACATTAAATGTATAAACATCACAGACGATGGGGAAGATAACCATGCAGTCGAACCAGGGGTGTGCTCTTTGTGCACCACAGCGGAGACGGCCGAAAATGAGTCGGGATTGGGCACAGAGAAAGAACATGATACACAAGGTGAGCAGGATCGCAATGTGAAGAATAGTGAAGCTACATCTAATAACGATCACTGTGAAACTAGCATGGATGAGGATCAAGTGTATGCAGCTGAAATGCATACTGAAGGTAAGGGAGAGCATGAAGATAGTGTTGGGAGCTATAACAACAGACAAAATGACGTAACAATAGCTAACTCAAAGGAGGAGCAAGACGGGCAAAATAAGAACGAAACTGGCGAATGTCAACATTCGGGACCGCAAACGATACTACCATTTGACATTGTTGATAGGTTTATTGAAAAATCAAAAGAGGATCTAGACAATAATGTTGAGACTATGGGATTACTGCTGGGACAGATATCAAATCAGAAGGTGATGGTTACCCATCTTGTGATCCCAGAACAGGAAGGAACACTTACGACATGTGAGCTACGAGGTGAAGAAAAGCTAGCTATGGAAGTGCAACAAACTGCTACAGTGCTGGTTGGATGGATCCACACCCACCCTCGATTCGGAGCTTTTATGAGTTCTGTAGATGTGCATACACAGTTCAGCATTCAGCGGGAACAGCCTCTGGCAATAGCTGTAGTATGTGCTGTAGATAGAGATGTTCAACGTTACTATCGTCTGACTCAGCAGGTAATGGATGAAGTGGCAAAGTGTACAAGAAAAGGGTTCCACGAAGAATGTGGCTCAGAAGACTACTGGGAAGAAATAGGCATGCCTGGCACCGGAAGTGCCGCAGTGAATGTTCGTGACATAAGGAAACAAGAGCAGGCAGCAGAAGAGAGTGATGGGAAGAAGGAACATTCTGAAGAGAACATAACAGATGGAAGCAAGCAGAACAGAGAAGTGAGGACTAACAGCAAAAATGAAATGGGTAAAGAGCTGATTGAAGAAGAAAAACAAGCAGACACTGGAGTACAAAAGGAGCCTAAAACATCAGAAGCACCCAGCACGAAGTGTCAACAGACAGACGGCAAGAAACATGAGAACAACAGGCAAGCACACATATTAAGTGGAGGTGAAGGCCATGACAAGAAGGATGTAGCAGCTGTTGGAAAAAAGCGTAAAGGGCTGGCTGTGCAGTTAGAGATGCTGAAGGCAGAAAACCAGGAATTACGACTGCAACTCCAAGAGTTAAAAGCGGATCGGGTAGCTGAGGAGCACATTTCGAGAGAGAACGTGACAAAGCACCATGGAGGGACATTATGTCCACCATGTGCTGCGTATTTAATGTGGATACACAATCAGCAAGAGAGGAAACTACACAGAGGGGGTGCAGTATATCAATATCAGGCAGAAATCGAAAGTGAGACAGGAAAACAAAACGGCAGTCACGAAACAAAACATGATAAAGAAACTAAACATACTGATGTTTCTAATAACAACGAGACTAAAATTGAAATCACTGCTCAACAAAAAATACCCACGAGTTCAAGACAAGGCCTGACAAGTGAAGAGAGACTTCATATCCAGCATCAACAGGAGCAAAAACATGATAATCGCAGATCAATCGACAGGGAGATGACATGGAATCAAAACAGGTCTGGGACATACGAACCAAATCTGGAGCAAAGACACGACCGACATCAAAATTCACAGTACAGACACAAGATAGATAGAGGAATCGCGAACGTGAATGGAGAGATCTCAGGACACTCAGGTCGACCACACAGGAACCAGTGTTATGACAAGTCAAAGACAAGGATGGTACACAGAGAGGCAGCCAGGCAGATATTCTAACATGGATGGGTGGCATGCGAACCCAAGGAACAGGAATAATGCTCCAGGATACAGCTCCAGAGTATTCCTACGGCAAAGTGCTCCAGATCGTGGAAGAAGGTGGTACAGACCGGAAGTCATGTACCAACACCCAGAAGAACCACAGAATAGGCAACAAGGAAGACGAGAGAGCGGTGGTAGCTATGGACAGCATCAGTGGCGGGAAACTACCAAACATAACAACACTAGGTGGGATGAATCACGCATGGATACATGGAGGACAGGATCGCATAGATTCGAAAGTCACAAAGCATACAATACAGAAGTCCAGTACCCAGACAACATGGGGTACCCCACTGAAAGTCAGAGGTACCACACGAGAAGAATGCTGCATAGAAACAGCCACCAGAAAGACATTGAGGATGTACATGCGAAAGGAGATCTGAAGTCACACCGTCAAGTTCCCGTGATCCGGGCAGGGAGAACAGACTTTGGAGACGACTATGGGGTGGTGGAGTGGGATGGTGTAACTATCACCATCGCCAACTCTCGGTTCAGTAAACACCCAGGTGGCAGGACCTATGCAAGCGTTGTGGCAAATAGTCCTCCAAAAAACTAGCCATGGGGCAGTACAACTGCAGAGGGTACAAGGATGATGAGTTTACCCAAGAGCTACTGTCCAAGAATGATGTCATCATACTGAATGAGACTTGGACCCGAAGCAATACACAATTAGTTTTAGAAACTCTATCGCACAAGGCAATAGCGGTGAGTTCTGATAATAATACAGACTATGCATATGTCGACAATAAGGGAGGACGAGGTCATGGTAGTGTAGCCATTCTAGCAAGAAGGCATCTGAGCATTACACAGGTGGGTCAACAATTTAGTAGTACCAGAGTAATAGCTGCCATTCTGCAAGGCCATGGGCTAGAAGTTCTGGTCATAGCTGCGTACCTACCAACGGGAACTGAAAAAGACAAGATAATTGAATACCAAGAGACAATTGACAGCATAGGTGCTATTATCGAAGAATATGAAACTGTTGTATGATTGTGGTGGGAGGAGATTTTAATGTCGATCTGACAAAGACGGTACATTATAGCAGAAAATACCTGGTAAATATGATGGAGGAGTATAATCTTAAAGTACCTGCTCAGGGCATCCAAGAGCGATGCACATTTTATAGAGAAGATACATGTGCAGTCTCACTGATAGATTACTTCATTGTGAGCATTCCGCACTGCCAACTGGTCCAAGATTATGTAATTCCTGAGCGAAGTGCTATCAATAGCTCGGATCATGAACCTATTTTCATTCAGATAGCAATGAAACAGCTTGAATTGCAAGAGGAGAAACGGATATCAAAAATTGATTGGGGGAAAGCTATAAGAAAAGACAAGATAGCAATATATAAGAGAGTAATTGGAGATAATTTAAGAGATGTAGGGAGGATGGACGATATGGCAATAGTCATTAAAGAAGCAGACAAGATACTACCAAGAAGGGGTAAGCGAAATAAAGCAAGTCATTGGTGGAATCCAACACTTACGCTTGCGAGACAGAGATGCTTAGCAGCTAAAGAAGCATGGAATGCTGCTAAAGAAGATAAAAAAGAAGGTGCAAAGCAAGAATTCAGAATGGCGAAAAGAGCCTACCAGAACATGCAGAGAAAATGCAAACTTCAACATCAGGTAAAAGAAGACAACAAGAAGGAAAAAGAATGCAGTAGGCTTTCCTCGAGATACTTCCAAATCATGAAGCAAAATACAATAAGAAGAAGCATTGAACGCATTAGTACGACTTGGTGCAGCCAGGGAAGATTGCAGAAGCATTCTTAAAACACTTCATCCAGACTGGAACACCAATCAAAGACCGATGCTTTAATGCTACTTGGAAGGAGGATGGTGACTGGCATTGTCCAAACAACCTGCGCTGTCTATGAAGAAAACTATGATTCACTTCCAGAAGAAACAATAATATCTAAGGGTGAAGTTGATGATGCGATCAAGACACTGAAGAAGAGAAAGGCACCAGGGGTTGATGAAGTGACTTCAGAACATGTCATCGAGATGCAAGGTGTAGCCAGTAGAAAAATAGCAGAATGTCTACAAGACATATTTGATAATGCCACTATCCCAGAAAACTTCAAAGCCGGACTTATCACGCCAGTCTACAAAGGTCATGGATGTGATCCCACGCTTACAGACAGTTATAGGGATATATCAGTGCTGTCTACTCTTTGCAAGGTCTTTGCAAAAAATAATGGTGAAGAGAATTGATAAAGAACTAGAAGCAAGTAACTTACCCTCGGAATATCAATTTGCATACACTAAGAATAGAAGTAATCTGCAAGCAAATTTCATTCCGCATGAGATTATTTCTGCGAACAGAGATTTGGGGAGACCTGTTTATCTCGCGTTTGTGGACGTGAAGAAGTGTTTTAATTCAATCTGGCACAATGGGCTTATTTACAAGCTCATACAAGCGGGGGTCTCACCGAGGATGGTGTTAGTATTACGGAATCTATACAATGATGATGATTGGGGTTTAGGGGCGCTCCGACAACGAAGGTCACATGGCGCCCAGATATTATCGACTAGCCTCCTCACATTGTACATGGATGATAAGATCAGAATGATGTTGGAAGCTGAAGCTGGGGCAGTGATTGGAAATAGGAGGGTACCGGTAGTGGCATATGCTGATGACGAAGTTTTGATAAGTACTAATCCCGAAGAACTGCAAAAGATGTTGGACATTGCTACAAAGCACAGTCAGATGTGGCGCTACAAATACAACGCTTCGAAGAGCAAGATAATGGTATTTGGGAGGAAAATGAAAAGAAAATGGATTCTAGATGGTGAGGAAATTAACATGGCAGAGGAGTATACCCATTTGGGTATCGTAATGAGAAAATGGATTCTAGATGGTGAGGAAATTAACATGGCAGAGGAGTATACCCATTTGGGTATCGTAATGAGAAAATGGATTCTAGATGGTGAGGAAATTAACATGGCAGAGGAGTATACCCATTTGGGTATCGTAATGAGAAAATGGATTCTAGATGGTGAGGAAATTAACATGGCAGAGGAGTATACCCATTTGGGTATCGTAATGAGAAAATGGATTCTAGATGGTGAGGAAATTAACATGGCAGAGGAGTATACCCATTTGGGTATCGTAATGAGAAAATGGATTCTAGATGGTGAGGAAATTAACATGGCAGAGGAGTATACCCATTTGGGTATCGTAATGAGAAAATGGATTCTAGATGGTGAGGAAATTAACATGGCAGAGGAGTATACCCATTTGGGTATCGTAATGAGAAAATGGATTCTAGATGGTGAGGAAATTAACATGGCAGAGGAGTATACCCATTTGGGTATCGTAATGAGAAAATGGATTCTAGATGGTGAGGAAATTAACATGGCAGAGGAGTATACCCATTTGGGTATCGTAATGAGAAAATGGATTCTAGATGGTGAGGAAATTAACATGGCAGAGGAGTATACCCATTTGGGTATCGTAATGAGAAAATGGATTCTAGATGGTGAGGAAATTAACATGGCAGAGGAGTATACCCATTTGGGTATCGTAATGAGAAAATGGATTCTAGATGGTGAGGAAATTAACATGGCAGAGGAGTATACCCATTTGGGTATCGTAATGAGAAAATGGATTCTAGATGTTGAGGAAATTAACATGGCAGAGGAGTATACCCATTTGGGTATCGTAATGAGAAAATGGATTCTAGATGGTGAGGAAATTAACATGGCAGAGGAGTATACCCATTTGATTCTAGATGGTGAGGAAATTAACATGGCAGAGGAGTATACCCATTTGGGTATCGTAATGACGCCGAAGGCTGCAGCAAAGAGAAGAATAGAAGAAGGTATGAAACGGGCAAGGCGTGCTTTCTATCAACGCTGTACTGAAGTAGTAAACATTAATCGAAGCAGTCCCCTAGCAATGTACACATCATGGAAATTATACGCAGAACCAATGCTGGCATACTTTATCCCTGTGACATACTTTTCAATAACAGACATCAAGTATTTGGAAACTATGATTTTAAGATTATATAAGCGAATGCAAGGGTTGCCGAGCAAAGTGCAGAATATGGTCGCTTATAATATGCTTGGTGCTCCGACAACAAAAGTTTTCATTGCTAAGGTCATTCTACAGTTTATCGGATTTTTACTTAATGCTACTCAGCAGCATCCTCTTACAAGATACGTACTTCTTCATGGAGCTGTTAGTGAAGACAGGACCACAAGCATGGTGAGGCAATGGGATGCAATCTTAAGTGAACTTGGTATGCCAATACTTAAGGAGAGGATATATCAAGATGATGCGAAAGCCAGAGCGCGCTGGCGCCATGCTGCAAAAGATGCGATACAGAAAATGATATGGAAGGAACTCAAAGCCTCTACTGAAGCAACAAAAAGCATTCATTGGCTTCAAGAACTCTTGTCAAATGAAAAGAAGTTTGGACCACCCTATACATTCTGGCCAGCAAATAGATACAGTGCAATACAGAAGCATGCTACTCTCACCAGACTGAAACTATTAACCGGACATTCTTGGGTAGCATCAAGTATGGTTCGAAGACATAAGGAGCCAGCGATCAATGTCCACTATGTATGAAAGCTACGGAAACAATGGAACATATGCTTTTTGAATGTGAAAAGCTGACCAAGGAGAGAAATGAAGCACAAGAAAAATACCAAGTAGAAATACAAAGGGAGCTGCCAGCTGAAGCGTTTATCGCAAAGGCAAACGAAAAAGAGGGATTGCTGATACATTGCATATATAGCGCAAGAGTACAGAAGGAGATACTAGTGTGTAACAACAACGATGAATGCTTAAAGAAGCATGACAAATAAGCAAGCAAATCAAAAGAAGCTGTTTTATATCTACACAAGACGGTCTGAAAAGACCTTGCATCCGAGTGATGGAGTCGACCTTGTAATGTAATGTAATGTAAATGTAATGTTTGTATCTAATGTCTAATGTCTTTATAATTTAAATATTGATAATTTACACTGACGAAGACACCCTGTATGTCGAAACGTCTGTTTGTTTAGGAACTTGCTCTGAATGTTGTCATTGATTGCGAATAAAACTATCATGTCTGATACATTACTGGGGTATATTTCATAACGCGACTTACTGGGGGGGGGGGGGGGGCTATCCCCCCCCTCGGATCTCCGGAACTACTGGACCGAATGTAAAAATTAAAACGGCATTCGATAGCCCTGAACAATTTATCAAGGGAAACATAATATTTTTGACCTCGGGGTCATCCATGACGTCACAGGTCAGGTCAAGTACAAAATGTTTGACCGTGTCGGAAGGTCTCAATGGATGGAATTGTCGCGCAAAATTGCGCTATTAAACGCATAAGCTGTCGATAAATCGGTATGATTCGTGTGTCTGACACTTCTAAGTACCTTTCTAAGCTGGTTATGACCTTGGGTCAGGTCAAGGTCATCCGAGGTCACGAGGTCAAACTGCAGATTACGGTCAATAGGCGTTGTAACACATGTTTATGGGTTTGTTTTTCGTCTAGAACGCTAAAAATGACCTTAGAAGATTGTTTGTTCCATATAAATATAAGTAAAAAGCAAAAACGGAAAAACCTTTTTTATGCATGTGAGAGGTGGTCGATTTTTGTCATTTAAAGGTCATAAGTCAGTCATTTTGGAAGATATCAACTTGAAATTTGGTACATATATTCACCGCACACGTCTCGATCACATATATTCCGGTTTTTTGATAATTCTGATTTTTTCTTGAAAATTTTGTTTTAAAAAAAAATATTTGGATTTCTCAAAAATTTTAACTAAAAAAAACTCAAAAATCCGAGATAGCAGTTTGATAGCCCGATCTATTGTCAGTAATTTGATGTAAGACAATTGAGTTTATATCAAACATCGTATCTTTGACAGCATTTTCCGCAAACCATTATTTTGCAACAAAAACCGAAGAACATGTCACTCTGACGTCATTCCCGGTTGACCTATCATGACCTCATATTTTTCCTTTTGCCAACATGTGTAAAATTGATGTGAGAGAAGGTACTGCAAGTGTGGTGACGATACCGGTGTTCGTTTAGGAGTTATTGCAAAATAACGGGAGGGGGGGGGGCAAAAATAGCCACCCCCAGTAAGTCGCGGGTTAAAGTAAGTCGCGTGCACCTTGGGAAAAGTACGTGGCATGATGGAAAAGTGTCCCGATTACGGTTCTGGCATTCGTTTTTGCGAGAAAAAAGTACCAATTTGTCATAATTTGCAAAATATTGATATTTATACATGTGACGTCACAACAATCTTGCGTCACCAAAATCAGTTGTGACGTCATGCCGGCAAAAGTCTATCCTCGAATAAGAATATGTAAAAAAAAACACTACTACAAGACGTAACAGCCTCGTTCGCTGGGCAATTTGTGATAATTTGAAGAACAAAATATTCATATTTTTACATGCGTGAAATTGTTTGCACTATGGCGTTGCATGAGTGCAGTTGCAGTGGCGTTGCGTGAACCTGACAGACTGGTTATTGATTCGACACCGATTGAATCGATTGGAATCATTCAATCAAAATTAATTGAATCAAAACATAATTGATTCACCAATCTTGAGTCACCAAAAAATATTGCGTTCCGTAATCTTTTGATTCATGAATCGTGATTGAATCAAAACCCGCATCAAATCAAGGCTGATTGAATCAAAAGATTTAACGATTCAAGTACACTGGTAAATTGTGCAAATACATGCAGTCCCAGTGGCTACATTAATTTATACTAAAATACTATTGCTGTAACAATGTTTGAATGATCATATATATGCATGTTTCCATTTTTATTGATTTGACACAAATTCACCTCATAAAATATATGAGGTAAACAAATATATGGTATACAAATATGAAGTAAGTGCCGCTGAAAACGATAGTTATATTTTTTCTCTCTCTCGAAAAGTACTTAACTTTATACAAATTAAGGTTTTAAATTTGGGATGATGACGTCATTATTGAGACCGCCGCTGATTGGCTGACAACGTGGGATTGGCTGAAAAGGTGACCGTCAGCCAATCAGCGGCGGCACTAGCCTAGACCCCATTTTGCGAATGGGAAATTAAATTGCTTAAAAACGGCCAAGTTTTTGGGGAAATGACCTTAGTATTTTCGACATTTCAATAACGGCCAAAGATAATGGCTATCTCAGTGCAAAACCAATACAAAGGTGAAACATTCCCTTTAAGAAAAAGGTCAGAGCAGCTAAAAGGGCAAAGGAACTTGATTTAGCAAGACATTGTTTTGGAAAAAAGCAGAGAGTAAGAAGTTCTTCAGAAATGTTGAATCAAACGTGAATCGATTAAAATATTTGTTTTGATTCTTTGAATCGGAAGGAATAAATTCTTTAAAAAAATATCCGTGAATCAGACGGTGACTGAATCGTAATGGGGCTGTGGTTTTTATTAACTCTATTATACATTATGAGCCTAAAAAAAGCGCTATGCCACACCGTTCCAAAAAGTTGAATCAATAACTAGTCTGGAACCTGAAGTCACACCCATAAATGTGCATGTGCATAAATATATGTGCTATACCCATAAATGTGATTGTGTGTAAATAAATGCGTGAATGTGCTTCTACTGCAGCGCACATTGCAGCTACCGGTACGAATCACCCATCAAAAGATGCGGCTTTTCAAGACGAGTGTCGACATTATTTTCAATTGGAAATCCAATGGAAATTTACAAAGTTATGGCCAATAATATTTCTAGATCATCATGAACTTGGCGTAGGTCAGCGTAATGCAAAAACAAACATTGGACAAATTTAATCGATATATTCCAGGTACCGCGACCAGCCACCCATAAAACCATGCGTATTTTCACGAAGCATCTTTTGGTAATTTTCAATGGGAAATCGGATCAAAATTGACGAAATTATTTACTTAAAACCTAGTCACATGATGTTTCAGTTTTGTCGTATTTGCCTTGAACCACAACAGCGGCCATAGCGCAATCTAGACGAATCAGCTTCGTGAAACGGATTTTGAACCAATGGCTACGCCATACGAGGAACGAGCCTTCCTTGCAATTCTGACCCTGATCGATGTGTGTCAGCACGTTTTGTCAGCACGGCCTGAGCATGGCTACCTTTGTGGTCACATAATTCTGCCTACGGTTTATGACGTAGGCAGAATACTGGGTTGTGATTGGTAGGCAGGCAGAATTCTGGGCCGTGATTGGTGCTGAAAAACGTGCTGACACACATCGATCAGGGACAGGGCCTCCGTTACCAAACACATGATGTATTTCGGTGGCGGTCGGTTCAAATAGCGAAAACGAAGTGCGGTAGAAATACTAATGACGTATGCGAAACGTCAGATTTGTCTCTTTAAAATAGCTCCTGTTGCATATTCGCAGGTCACCCGAGATAAAGAGCACGCTCTGCGCGTGAATGGTGACTAATTTACTTGTGAACGATGATAAAATGTGAGAATAGATTCGACTCGATATCGCTTGTATATCTTGATCGTTTTGCTTTATTATTGTCGTTTGCTAGATTGGCAATACAAGTGAAATGTAGTTATTTGTACTTCATTTCCAAACAGCTCCCAATAGCTCCAACGGGTTTTGCGTTGAAACTCAGCAACTAGGTCGTTTTGGAAGAACAAATGTCAGATTTGGAGATGTCTCAGTACTCCCGACAATCTGGCTATATCAGTTAAATACTAATGTTAAAGGTTCACCATTCCCTTTAACCCGCGCACTGCAGGGGCTTTGCGCCGAACACGAACTGCAGGGGGGGGGGGGGTGATTTCCGCCCCCCCCCCCCTGAGATCTCGAAAACTACGCAACGTAGCGAGAAGCGGAAAAAGGCATTTGATAGCTTCATACATGTTCTATCGAAAGTATTTCAGTGTTCTTTTAGGTCAGGTCAAAATTGAGGTCACCAGAGGTCATCAAAGGTCAAATTTTCCATTTTTTCCTGTTTTAGGACATCGCTCCAGAAATTCCCATATATCTCAGAAACAATTATAGTTAGAAACAAACGGAAAAAAGCAAACGCCAGCCAGTGAAATTTGCAATCGCTAAGGTGTCCTCAGATTTGATCTCAGGACAATATTTGAGGCTCCAGAGGTCAAAAAGAAAACAATTTTTGTTTTGCTAAATCGTTTTTACTATTAACTTTTTACTTAATAAAGATAACGAAAAACTCTTTACGCCATTATGTTTATCTTGTCGAGGCTCTTTGAATGATATATATGGTGACCTTGTTAAGTCAACTTAACAATTTGACCTCAGGTCAAGGTCAAGTGGTGACCCAAGTAGGGCATGTTGCATATGGGAAGATGTGTCTCGACGAGACAAACACATTGATGTCTGTTTTACTTCTCTATCTTCATTATGTCAAGAGTTATTGACAAAAAAGGTGATGGTGACCTCGCATTACCTCAAATGACCCAATAGGGGTCACTGAACAAAACTTACACTTCTATCATCAAGAATATCCTATAATAACATGATCCAGAAGTAATTGGACTAATATCATGCATATCCTTGAAATAGGAAGCATTTGTATATTTCCCCCATTGACTTATTATGGGGAGGTTACGAAATTGACCTGACCTTAGGTCACCGATATCAAAATTCCGAGATATAGGAATTGTAAGTACTTATGCCCTGATGACATCCTGTAAGTTTCAACCTGATCGGTGAAAAACTCTGGCTTTGGCACAACTGCAAACATTTTTGGTGGTGGGGTCACTTGACCTGGTCTGGTGACCTGACCTGAGATGACCCGAGTATTTTTTCTCTCAAAGTGTGCGCAATTGATGTCCTAACAGGTGTACCAAAACCCGGCGGCGCTGCGCGCCGCCGTTTTTTTGCTATCTTTTAAAAACCTGAGGGGGGGGGGGGGGCGGCGGAAATCACCCCCCCCCCCCTGCAGTGCGCGGGTTAAGGGTGCCGCAATAATATAGTTATGTGGCGCCCATATAAATATAAAATCAAGAGTGAAATTGGTGTTAGTTGATCATGCAAGTAATATAAATTGTATTAAGAACACAACATTTCAAGATTTTTTTAATATAAATTCAGTCTGAACCTTTTGAATGCATGGATTTCCGAGGGCAGGCCCCATGCTTGTTGTGTTAGCTTGTTGCATAGGCCCTGACCCCTACCATTAATCTCGCAATACCTGGTAGCAGGCAGAATTTAGAAGCGAAAGTTGTACATGCCCAACATACCTGGACACAGTCCGCCCTACTCACTGACGTCACCTGACCTTGAGTGCGACTGCTGCCACCGGCCACAGTCCATCCCAGTCAGGAGCAAATAGTGTGGTCACCAAAGCGACTCAAGCCCTGGCTGCCACTACCGGGATAGGTCAGAAGCCCAGCGGTATCCCACTGAGCTACAGGGGCGGGCAAGAAATGCAGGTTAAAATGACAGTAAATGGCTGCTGGTAAATGCAGCGTCAGTCAGCTGATGATGACCAGGGGATATCCAAGTGACACTACTCTGAACATTTCCAAGATTCTTGCTTGAAAATGAAAATTATTGGGCATAATTTGGTAATCTTTGACCTGTACCTGTCACGGCGTACCTGTCAGTGTGCCGTGTTAAAGGGACTATCCCACCTTAACATTATATTTGAGTTGAGATAGCCATTTTGATGGCTTGGCATTGCAATTAAGTATGGTAGTAGTTAAAACAACCACAATGATCTAATCAAAAAGATATTCGTTTGATTTTGACATCTGTAAAAAAATAAGGCTCATGTGTATTTGAATAGGGCCTCTAAACCGACAGCGTCGTCTCTCTTTACCCAACTGGTAATGATAGACGACTTGTTTTAAGGTGAACCTTGGAGATATTTGCTACGTTTCAATGGTTTGGTAGCTGGTTTGTTTTGTATTCCAAGCGCCAGAATTGTCTCGAAATAATTGTGCCCATACTTTGACAGCGTAAAGGATTTCTGTGTAGCTCTCTAGAGCTCAATATTACGTCATCAAACCAAATATTAAAACTTAACCTTTTATTAATTTGAGCACTGTTTGCGAGAAACAAATGTTATATTCGTGTTCGGCAGCAAATACTTCCTATTGTGCACCACAAGCGGCGTACATTTGACAACTTTTGAGAAGTCCCTTTAAGCACAGTATGGCAGCATATGGTAAGGGTAACATCAGACAAGCAGCAGCATTGTGCACCACAGCGGAATTTTCCTATTTCTTCCGACGAAGACGTTAAACCTAACCAGGGTGTGGCAGGAAACAATTGTAACAACATTACACATAATTGAACCTGATCTAACCTTTACAGCAATTACGGTCGCATGGACCCACATTTAGAAGCTAGAACGCTCCGCTCGCATTCGCTCGCTGTGGCCCTACCAGGGATGTCGCCTCTCTGGAACCCCCAGACCATCTGGTAGACAAAACCTAACCCTACAGCATAAATAAGTTTTCTGATGTATTTACACAACCTAACCTAACCGATGAAAAATGAATGCTTTGTCAGAATAAATATGGAAATGTCGCTGTGATACACAATGCCGCTGTTTTTCTGATGTTACCATATGACGCTATGACATCATACTGTGCTGTCATAGTGTATAACATGACACACAGACAAGGGTAATTGTCGCTGGCGACACCCTCAGCAGTACCTATCTCATAAAATCAAGGTTCAAGGTTACTATCACCATTGTTGCTCTGTAGTCATAGCCTGTAATTATGACGTCACCAGATTTTGATTAACGGCAGTCTACAAGATGGTCTGGGGGGCAACAGCCCCCTTTTAGGTTCAGCAGCGCAGCGAGCAGAGCGACCAAAACGTGGGTCTGTGACCGTAATTGCTGTTAAGGTAAAGGTTAGGTCAGGTTTGTTTATGTTATTAGTAATATTAGTAATAACATAATCAAATCCGGGGCCCGGACCATCTCATACTGCCGTAAATCAGAATCTGGTGACATCATACAGGCTTCCATGACTCCGGACCAACAATGGTGATAGTAACCAGCCCCCACCAGTAACAGTTGGCAGCACTCGGGCGTTTGGGCGTTACAACCCTACTACTGTTACCGCCGGAGTACTGCGGTACAATTATCTGTTTGCCTGACTGCATGTTGCATGATAGTGAGTGCTTGCATGTGGCTTTGACTGCATGCTGCATGATTGCGTGTGTCCCACTGAAAGTTTGTCTTTCTTTTCTGCAGCTGAAAGGCTTATTGATCTAAATTCTGAATGTGCCGGGCAGTGTCACGAGTACTACCGGGATAGGTCAGCTGGCTGGCTTTATTGGCTGGCTTTATTGGTCTCACAGTAATATAAAGTTCATTGGAGACATCGATTTGCAAGTCGCCTGCGATCTGAGAGTGAGGTACCACCCACGATACCCGGACGACGTACGTGCCTAGTTGCCTTTGTTTACGTGCCTTTGTTTAGTTAACTCAGTTTTCTCGGTTTTTTATCTGATAATGTGGTTGGCGGATATTGTTTATTTTATATACCAAATAGTCAGCTTTTCTAGTCATTTGGATAGGTTTGTGATCGCCGATTGGTGTGATTCAGTTATGTTGTGACAGTTGAGAGTTGAGACTTACTGAATGTTTTTGGTGTGCGTGTGCTCACAGTTTTTACGGTTATTGGCCAGCGGCTACACATCATTGCAAGACTGCAATACAGAACCGTGTAGACTAACGTTGGTTTTTTGCAGTTTTGATATAACACAGGTAGACAACGGCGAGGAGAGTAAAAAGTATTCCACCAGTTGTGAGGTGGTCATGAAAAGGCGTCCACGGGTCGTGGTATGCTTTGTAACAAGTTGTTTTGTGATTTCAAACTGGTGGTAGTGTAAATCCTCGATAGTATAGTGGTGATTATCCCCGCCTGTCACGCGAGAGACCGTGGTGAACTAACACTGCATGATGCCGACTACTAATTTGAACCCCCTACCAAGTATCCAGTAGGCTCTATCAGTTCTTTACTTACATACCGAAAGTGATCTGCGGACATGGCCGAGTCTCAGAAGGAGATGCCAGGTACTCTTCAGTCCAGTTCAGGAAGAAGTATCCGTCAGACAGAAGCTGGTCGTGAGTACCAAGCGCAGCTGAAGACTAAGGCGTACAAGCGTGAGCTACATGAACTGAATCAGCTGACCTTGAAAGTGGTTCAACGGAGGGGTCCAGACGTTGACATTCTTCCTGACATCTCTGAAGAGAAATCAAAGAAGTGGATCCATGTCTACATCTCCTTCGCACAGATAGAATGTGACCTTCATCAGCTTCTCCTGCCTGCCGAAGTGGAGCGACACTCAGAAGTCCACAAGAAGGTGATGAAAGAAATCGACACAACTAGAATGATCGTTGAGAACTACCTGAAGAGCATCCAGTCAAAGAAGCTTCAAGCGCATCGGTGGCTAGCTCTGCAAGGTCCGTTGTTGGTCTCCAGCTTCTGCATCGAAGATGAGCGCAGGAAGGCTGAAACGGCAGCCAAACTGGCGATGCTAAAGACCAAGCGAGAGCTTGAGCGTCAGCGCCAGGAGCTGCAGTGGAAAGAAGAGGAGCTAGTCCTGCAAACAGAGCTTGAAATCCACCGACGACTTACTGAAGTGGTCAACAAGTTCACGATGGAGCTCGAGGGTAAAGCTGAAGGTGTCTCAGGTGAAGAAGGCACTGCCATCAATCTTCCCTCTGCAACTCGTGCTGATGAAGAAGGCAAGCACAACGTCTTCACTGAAGCGACCCGTCAGTCTGCAAAACAAGTCAGTAGTGAAACTACCTCAAATCCAGACGTCAAAGTAAGAAACCCTGCTCCACATCCAAATCCTCACCAGACCTACCCTTCAGAGCTCACACGTGCCCCAGACAGCGGTCGACTGACCTTTACAGAGACTCCTGCATCCTCCTCAGCGGAACTCCTGTCAGGATTGGCCCACCTGTTGTCCGAGCAAGGTAAGCGGAGTTCTCTTCCAGCACTGGAGCCTGAAGTCTTCTATGGTGACGCCGTAAACTTTCATCTGTGGATGAAGTCCTTCGAGAGCTACATCGAGGCTCGCACTTCATCGTCTACTGAGAGACTACACTTCCTCTCTCGGTACACAAGCGACGAAGCACGGAACGCGATCCAAGGCTTCCTCCATCTGAGCTCGGAAGACGCGTATGCTGAAGCGAAGGCGAAGCTGCAAGAGCGTTATGGAAGCAACTTCATAACAGCCCAGACCTACAGAAAGCGGATACGCACGTGGTCGAAGATCGCCCCCGGCGATGGAAAAGGTCTCCAGAGGTTCGCCGACTACCTGGAGAGCTGCGAAGTAGCGTCGAGAACCGCGACTGGCCTGGAAGCTCTCAGCGATCCAGACGAAAATGTCCGCATGCTTCAGCTGCTGCCAAGGCACATAGTGAACCGCTGGGAGCGAGTAGTGGACGAGTCGCTCTACGAACCAGGCCCGGGATCGCGTGGTGCGTATCCACCTCTCAGCAAGTTCGTTCGCTTCCTGAAGAAAGAAGCGCGTGTTACCAGTGGACCTATCAGCATCCATCTCACAGAAGAAGTCGCCCAGAGCTCAACAAGAAAAACTCAACCCAAGACAAAGGCAAGAACGTTCCTGGCTATCGCCGACACGACATCTGGTGGCAACAAGGACTCAAGAGCGCGATGCAAAGTCTGCAGTGCCGATCACACCCTGGAAAACTGCCAGAAGTTCCTCCAGATGGATGTCCGTGAGAGGCATGCCGCCGTCTACAAGTACACTTTGTGAAGATGTCTGAAACCAGGGCACGTCTGGTGGACATGCAAGGCAAGGAAACGGTGCACCAAGTGTGGAAGGCTTCATCCGACCGTTCTGCATGACGATGCTCTCGCGACGACTGAAGTTAGAAGTCCACTTACAAGGAAGAGTGGGTCAACCCAGACAAGTGCAACCTCTCTTCAAGTTGGAATCACATAAGGAACCGCGTGCGCGCACTCGATGATCGTTCCCGTCCGTCTTCGTCAGGCTGGATGTTCTGCACATGAAACCGTCACCTACGCCCTCCTGGACCTGCAGTCAGATGCCTGTTTTATCAAAGAGTCGGTGCGGCAGAACATTCACGCAGAAGGAGAAGCTACTTGCCTACAGCTGAGCACGATGTCAGGGAAGTCAATCGTGAAGACGCACGCAGTTCGTGACCTGGTGGTTCAACCAATTGACGGAGATGCAGAAGTAACCCTACCTACGACTTACTCACGCTCCGACATACCAGCGGATCGCGGCCTCATCCCCAAACAAGACACCATCCAGAAGTGGCCCCATCTGAAGGCTGTCGGACAGCAACTGCCTCCATACTTCAAGGACGCCGAGATCGGGATCCTGATCGGCATCAACTGTGCGAAGGCTGTTAAGCCTCTGGAAGTCGTCTCGGAAGGAGACCGCGAGCCCTGGGCCATGAAGACGGTCCTCGGATGGAGTATCGTCGGCATCCTGAGCGGTGAAACAGCAACTCATCAGAAGGGAGGAACATCGTGCCACTTTGCGTTCCGTGTGCACACCCGAGAAGTGAGTCCCGCATAACTGATGCACTTGTTCGAGACAGACTTCCACGACACACTTGAAGAACGCAAGTACTCCCAAGAGGACATTAAGTTCATAAGCATCATGAAGGAAGGGATTCATCAAAGAGAGGACCTTCACATGGAGATGCCTCTTCCTCTGAAGAACCCGTCGTTCTGCTTTCCAGGCAACAGAAAAGTCGCCCTGAAGAGACTGCAAGGACGGAAGCGAAGGATGGCGAGAGATCCGAAGTTTCGAGACGAATACGAAGCATTCATGAACGAGATGCTGGAAGAGGGCTACGCCGAAACGGTCCCGGTCGGCGAACAAGAGCAAGACGGTCATGTGTGGTATGTACCGCATCACATAGTGTACCACCCAAAGAAGAACAAGATTCGGGTAGTGTTCGACTGCAGTGCCGAGCACAAAGGGACTTCATTGAACTCGCAGCTCCTGCAAGGCCCTGCCATGGGAAACAACCTGATCGGTGTGCTCATCCGGTTCAAGTTGGAAGTCGTGGGCCTGAGTTGCGACGTGCAAGGTATGTTCAACCAAGTCGGAGTCAACCCGGAAGACAGGAACCTACTCCGCTTTCTGTGGTGGAAGCAGGGGGACGTCACAGCCGACCCAGACGAGTACCGGACGACAACGCACTTACTTATTTGGAGCCACGTGATCACCGGCGTGTGCGATGGTCGCACTACAGGAGACGGCCAACAGGTTCGAAGACACGTTTAGCAAGAAGGCCGCTGATTTCGTCCGGCGTGATTTATATTTCGATGACGGCCTCACCTCGGCACCAGACGTAGATTCCGCACTAGCGAAGACGACGATCGACCTCTGCGTGAAAGGAGGTTTCAACCTTCACAAGTTTGCATCCAACGAGCCCAAGGTGATGAAGCAGCTACCTGCGCAGAGTCGCGCCAAGGACCTACAAGAAGTAGAAGTAATGGCAGAAGGACCGGTGCTGGAACACGCCTTGGGCATCAAGTGGAACCTGAAGGACGACACTCTCGGCTTCAGTTTGGAGATGCTGGAGCGACCGCCTACGAGAAGAGGGATTCTGTCCCTGGGCAGCTCCCTCTACGACCCATTGGGCTTCGTATCGCCGTTCACGCTCGAGAGCAAGAAGATCCTCAAGCAGCTCTGCGTGGATAGGTGCGACTGGGATGATCCGGTTCCTGATTAAGTCGTTCTCCGTTGGGAGGACTGGAAGTCGTGCCTCCCGCGCCTCTCCAAGGTGAGCGTTCCCAGATGCTACGCCGCAGGACTCGGACAGGAGTGCGTGAAGGTGTATGAGCTGCATCACTTCTGCGACGCAAGTCTGGACGGTTATGGCTACTGCAGCTACCTGAGGACCATCGCAGAAGACGGGCAGATAGCGTCATCACTCGTCATGAGCAAGGCGAGGATTACTCCGAAGCGCCCACTGACCGTCCCCCGACTAGAACTGACAGCAGCGGTAGCTGCGGTGAAGGGCAGCTGTTTCCTAAGGAAGGAGCTGGACATACCAGAGATAAGAGAAGTATGCTGGACCGACAGCAAGGTGGTGCTGGGTTATATCTACAATGAGTCGAAGAGGTTTCATGTCTTCGTGTGGATAGGTGCGACTGGGACCAACAGATCAGGCAAGTGACGCTCCCGACTCAGTGGAGGCACGTAACGTCTAAGGACAACCCGGCAGACACCGCGTCCAGAGGAGCAACCCTGCAGGAACTGGGAGCCCGCAGCCTCTGGTGGAACGGACCTGCGTTCTTCCTGGAGTCCGGAGATATCCCTGGTGACGTCGCTGAGGCACAAGTAGCAGAAGATGACCCGGAGGTGAAAGCCTTAAGTGTGTTCAGCACCGGAGTGAAGCGCGTTCCTGAGCAGATCTCGTACGCGTCACTATCTGAACGACTGAAGTACTTTTCCAGTTGGTTCCGAGCGAAACGAGCGGTTGCCGTGGTCATACGCTACCGCAAGATCCTGCTTTGACGTGTGAGAAGCAAGCCACAGCAGACGCCGTCGGTGAAAGAGACTGCATCGGTGTCGTCGCGGCAAGTCGCCATTGAAGTTGTGACTTGAGTGAAGCAGAGAAAGTGGCACTGCAAGCTGTTCAAACAGACAGTTTCAGTGAAGAACTGAAGATGTTGAAGTAAACTCACCAGACCTCAGACGAGGGAGAGGGAGTTGAACAGAAGTGTGTGCAGAACAGCTCACTGTTCCGACTGGACCCTTACGTCGACAACGAGGGGGACGCCTCCGGAGAGCAGATGCGACTTTCGAAGTGGCTCATCCGGTTATATTGCACAACCGTTCGCACGTGACAGACCTCGTTGTGCGACATATCCACGACAGGGTCGAGCACTCAGGGAGAGAGGCGACACTGAGTGAAGTTCGACAGCGTGGATACTGGATCGTCAAGGAAAGATCTGCGGTATCAAGATGTATCCTGAGATGCGTGAAGTGCATCCGACTACGAGGGACTCCATCCACGCAAAAGATGTCTGATCTTCCTCGAGAACGTGTAGAAGACGCTGAGCCTTTCACGATCACCGGAGTTGACTACTTCGCCCCATTCTACATTCGCGAAAAGAGAAGTGAAGTAAAGCGATGGGCAGTAATGTGTGCATGCCTAAGCTCTCGCGGTGTGCATTTGGAAACGGCGAACTCACTGACCGCAGACTCGTTTCTAAACGCCTACAGGCGTTTCGTCGGGCGCAGAGGTCCAGTGCGACGCCTGTACTGCGACCAAGGATCCAACTTCATCGGTGGGAAGAATCTTCTTGAAGCCGCTCTGAAGGAATCCGACCACAAGAAGATCAAAGATGAACTCCTGAAAGAAGACTGCGACTGGGTGGAGTTCCGCGTGAACGTGCCACATGCGAGCCACATGGGAGGTACGTGGGAACGTCAGATCCGAACGGCAAGAGGCTTCAGCAATATTCTGGCTACGCACGGGCACAGCCTGGACGATGAACTGCTACGAACAGTGATGGTGGAAACCGAGGTCATCATCAACGGTCAACCTCTTTCGTATACTAGCAGGTCAGATACTAACACTGTTGAGTCCATAACACCTCAGCAGATACTAACGCTGAAGTATAAAGTAGTCTGTCCCTCCCAGGACGGTTCTGTAAGGAGGATCTGTTACCCGAGACACCGCTGGAGGCGCGTGCAGTTTCTGGCCAACCTCTTCTGGACACGCTGGAGAAGAGAGTTTCTGCCCACTCTGCACGAGCGGAGACGGTGACAAGTGACGGAACCGCCTGCGAGAGGGCGACGTCGTAATAGTCGTAGACGACGCCGTCCCAAGAGGGCGGCGGCCGGTGGGACGCGTGGTGCGTACCTACCAAAGTGAAGATGGACTAGTGCGTAAGGTGCGTGTGCAGATCAGACAGTCTGAATACGACAGACCAGTCCATCGGCTCATACTCCTCTTGAAAGCGAACGACAGGCGCTGCGATTGACTGTGTGGACGAGCCACAGACGCGCTGTAGTCGCGAATAGCGAGAACTGACCACACCCAGTGTGATGGCTGTACTGTGATGTCAGATATTCCTTTTGTTTGTGAGGCAGAGACATTACTGTCATGCTTTCTGTCATAAGCTTTGGACAGTTTGCACTGCAAGTGAAATGTGCGTTATGTTATTGAGTGATGCTGCTCGTCTGTCAGCTGTTGGAAATGACTGCGTAGTTTGTAGAGCTGAGCGTTCAAACTTCTGATGACGTGAGTCACGGTGCGCGCATCACGATTATGTAATCTGTAGTAAAGCTGAGACTGTGTGATGTCGAGTTATCATGCTGTCATGCGGGCAGGGTCCTAGGATTGCTTTGGAGCTTGGGTGCGTATAAAAAAAATTATGGCAAAAAATAAGCATAAAGAGTGGAAAATTGTGGCTAAAAATAAGCATAAAGAGCAGAAAATTCAACCAAAAACTATTGTACTCAGCCCAATTACCCGCTCACTAGAATTCATTATTACCTATGCCAATTCTGACCTGTACCGGGGGTACCGGACTCTGGCCCAGTACCCTGTCTTGTCCTATCATTACATCCATAAATCAGTATGGAGTTAAAATTATCCAATACATTTTAGAATAAGGAGTGAAAAATTAAGAGGAAAACTTGGGAAAAAGGGTGGAAAAATAGTATCCATAGGGTGTCGTTTTCAACCCCAATTTCCCAATGCTAGGACAATGCATGCGGGATAACGAGGTTTGATTCCCCATCGAGGGAGCCTGGTCGATTATAGCGTGCCAAGATGGCTTTTCGTTGTTTGTGTATTTGTGTTGCGAGCAGATAGGAATTTTGTGTTGCAAAAATTGGGGAGCCATGTTACCGCCAGAGTACTGCGGTACAATTATCTATTTGCCTGGCCTGACTGCATGTTGCATGAGTGAGTGCTTGCATGTAGCTTTGACTGCATGCTTGCTATGTGCCTTTGGTTAGTTAACTCAGTTTATTCTGGGTTTTTTATCTGATAATGTGGTTGTTGGATATTGTTTATTTTATATACCAAATAGTCAGCTTTTCTAGTCATTTGGATATGTTTGTGATTGCCAATTGGTGTGAATCAGTTATGTTGTGACAGTTGAGAGTTGAGACTGGTGGTAGTCCGCCCCTGTAGCTCAGTGGGAGAGCGCTGGACTTCTGACCTATCCCGGTAGTGGCAGCCCGGGTTTGAGTCGCTTCGGCGCTCACTATTTGCTCCTGACTGGGGTGGCCTGCGGCCAGTGGTCGCACTCAAGGTCATGTGACGTCAGTGAGCGGGATGGACCGTGTCCAGGTATGTCAGGCACAAAAAACTTTTGTCTCTAAATGCTGCCTACCAACAGGAATTGCGTGATTGGGTGGTGAGGTCAGGACCTGCGCAACAAGCTCTGCTTAGCGTGGGTCCTGACATCGGAAGTCCATCCATACAAAAACATTCAGACTAAATTTAAAAAAGAAAAGAAAAGAAGACTGACTGAATGCTTTTGGTGTGTGTGCT
The DNA here is from genome assembly GCA_036785665.1 of Chirona hameri. Taxonomy (NCBI): domain Eukaryota; kingdom Metazoa; phylum Arthropoda; class Thecostraca; order Balanomorpha; family Balanidae; genus Chirona; species Chirona hameri. The sequence goes on along the minus strand of JAXIVJ010006020.1, from coordinate 32,187 downwards.
CAAAGTTTGTATGGTTATTGGCCAGCGGCTACACATCATTGCAAGACTGCAATACAGAACCACTTTTGTTTTCCTAACGTTGTTTTTTGGCAGTTTTGATATAACACAGGTAGACAACGGCAAGATCAACTACACCATAGGGTTCCCATGTTAAATTGATGATTTTCAGACGAGGCTGGCTCGTAACCTATGGTACATATTTTAAATCCGACTTCTGGAACAGATAGCTACAACGTTTCAATTTACCATTTTTTTATATTCTGGGCATAAAAGGGATAAATGGGCTTGGGGGTTAAAAAATGTTGTAACGACTGCTGACCGCTTCCAAATACTACTACAGGTACTGAAATATATATCACTTTGACTACTACTTCATATATTTGCTGGAGTTTAATTCAATAAATGAAGATATAATATATGGAAATACAAGTTATTGATAGCAAACAATACCTTTAATTTATAATAGACAAAAAATTATGCAAAAAATTATATCTTGTCTAATTCATTTGGGCATTACATTCCTTACTGTTCTACCCATTGTTCTATTACCCTGATAGCAACCTTGAACCTTGATTTTACCATACAGCTGAGGGTGTCGCCAGCGACATGATTACCCTGACAGGTAGCTTAGTCAAAGATTACCCATAATTTATTTTAATTTTTATCAGGTATGAAACCGAATGGGTATCATGTTCCAGATACCAAACATGATCCTGGAAAACTTTCTCATGACCCCAGAAAATCATCTAACATTTTATGGATACCAAACACATCACATTGACACAGTTAATGTGAATCTTTCGCCAGGCTAAAACAGGGAACCTAATTAGGTAAGTTAACTAGGCGAGATATCAATTTACTTACCTACCTGACCGGGCACTGACCCAGACTGGCTCAGATTCCTAATCTGCAAAATGAGTTTAGTAATTGCACAATTAATAACTCTCGTTGTTATGGGTACCTTCTTGGGGCCAAAGCGCTAATTGTCCTGTGTATTAACCCTGAGTCGTTAGTTGTGGCACACACCAAATCCCCACTTAATGCTAGCCCACTTAATTAACTCCAACAGACATAAAAATGGCTCTTGATTTCTGTCATCTAGAGTTTCCGCCAGGGGGTGTCATCCCGGGATTCCCCATGTATCGGCTGCCGAGCGGCCTAGAATTAGCGACGACGTCACTGGTGCTCTGGTCAAGTCGTGGCCAGCCCCGTCGTCGCAGCTGCGCTTTCGGGCGTTTTGCGATCTTTTGACGGGTGTTGACGAGAGCGGCAATTTGAAGTCGTCGCCGTTAGATAATTACGTTATGTTGCAAGTCTATATTTTTATTTTTTAGCATTTCTTGAACATAAACCCAAAACAATGCCATTTGCAATATTTCCAGGTACAAATCATTAGTACATTAGCAGCAATGGGACAAAGTGACCCCTTTAAAGCAGCGTATGGCCGTCTCGCCCCTCAGCCAGACCGGAGCAGCGTAAAGCCGGCTCGCCCCTCAGCCGGGCCGGGGCATCGTATGGCCGTCTTGCCCCTCAACCAGACCGGGGCAGTGTACGGCCATCTCGCCCCTCAGCCGGGCCGGGGCATCGTATAACCGTCTCGCCCCATCAGCCAGACCAGGGCAGCGTAGGGCCGTCTCCTCCCTCAGCCGGACCGGGGCAGCGTACGGCCGTCTTACCCCTCAGCCGGACCAGGGCGCATATTTCCCAAGTGTATACAGCTGGCGGGCGTGTTCGGAAATAGCAACCACTTATGGAGACATAAGTCAGTCAAAAATATGGATATTGCTCTTTTTTTTTGCAGGCATCGTCCATACTTGGTTCTCCAATATATCTTACGGTTTTTGAATATGTTTAAAAAGTTTGATTTTGGGAAATTGTTCCCCAAAAATACTATTTTTTGGGGAACAATTTCCCAAAATCAAACTTTTCATACATATTAAAAAACCGGAAGACATATTGGAGAACCAAGTATGGACGATGCCCCCCCCCCCCCCAAAAAAAAAAGAAGAAGAAAGAAGCAATATCTATATTTTTGACTGACTGATGTCTCCCTAAGTGGTTGCTATTTCCAAACACGCCCGCCAGCTGTATACACTTGGGAAATATCCGACCGGGGCAGTGTGCGGCCGTCTCGCCCCTCAGCCGGACCGATGCAGCATATGGCCATCTCGCCTTTCAGCCAGACCGGGGCAGCGTGTGGCCGTCTCGCCCCTCAGCCGGACTGGTGCAGCGTATGCCCGTCTCCCCCTCAGCCAGAGCGGGGCAGCGTATGGCCGTTTCACCCCTCAGCCAGACCGAGGCAGCGAACGGCCGTCTCGGCCCTCAGCCCGACCGGTGCAGCGTATGCCGTCTCGCCCCTCTGCCAGACTGGGGCAGCGTATAGTCGTCTCCCCCCCCCCCCCCCCCCTCAGCCGGACCGGGGCAGCGTATGGCCGTCTCACCCCTCAGTCAGACCGGCGCAGTGTATGGCCGTCTCGCCAGTCGCGCCTCAAACAGACCGGGGCAGCGTATGGCCGTCTCCCCCCTCAGCATGAATTAAAGGAAATAGTTCATCTTTAACATTAGTTTTAAACTGAGATAGCAGTGTTGTAGCCCGTGTTGGGAAACCCTTATCTGCAAGTTTTCTTGACTGAAGAAAAGACTCTCCAGCCGAATATATTTGAGTTTTTGGCGAAGGAATGCGGTGCTGGCGAAAGAATTTTGTACTGATTCTAGCCCGGGCAGAGGCTATACCATCAGCCAATCAGCTTGCAGCTGGTGCTAGCAAGCGATCGCCGGCCGCCGGTTGGCACATCTCCAATGCGAGTCGATCTTTACGCGACTACTTTCGAATCTGATTGGCTGAACCATTTTTTACATTCGCGTGACGTCAGGACTCTGACTCAGAGAGTAGGGATATAGTTTTGATAAACAATACAAATTTACGGCCTTCTGTCCTGAATCGGCGCGATATAAGGTCATTTTTGACAATATAAAAAGAAATTGTATTAAAAATATAATCAAATCGTGTTGGGTAAAATTTTCCAAGGTGAACTATTTCCTTTAAAGGAAATAGTTCACCTTGGATTTTTTTTACCCAACACGATTTGATTATATTTTTTAATACAATTTCTTTTTATATTGTCAAAAATTGCCTTATATCGCGCCGATTCAGGACAGAAGGCCGTAAATTTGTATTGTTTATCAAAACTATATGCATACTCTCTGAGTCAGAGTCCTGACGTCACGCGAATGTAAACAATGGTTCAGCCAATCAGATTCGAAAGTAGTCGCGTAAAGATAGACTCGCATTGGAGATGTGCCAACTGGCGGCCGGCGATCGCTTACTAGCACCAGCTGCAAGCTGATTGGCTGATGGTATAGCCTCTGCCCGGGCCAAAACCAGTACAACATTCTTTCGCCAGCACCGCATTCCTTCGCCAAAAACTCAAATATATTCGGCTGGAGAGTCTTTTCAGTCAATAAAACTTGCAGATAGGGGTTTCCCGACACGGGCTACAAAACTGCTATTTCAGTTTAAAACTAATGTTGAAGGTGAACTATTTCCTTTAAGGGAGGGACAATTATCCGCGGTAAACGTAATCTTAAATAGGAGCATACCTTAGGCGCAACTATCCGTATCCCGTTCGAAATATTCGCACCGCACCGAGCCGCGTGCAGCGACAGCCGAGTCGGACCAGAGCACCAGTGACGTCACGCTAATTTTGTGCGATTGGGACACTAAAATCCCCGGATGACTCTACCTCTCTTATACGGCCTTGGTTTACGCCAAGGCCGTATCAAGGCCGTATATACCAGGTAGAATCATCCAAGTGCGCAGGTTTCCACAGACGTCATCGAGGGTGCACCTTCAGCAGAGATGCCGCCGCGACCGTGTTGGAATACCGCCCCGACGCACGAAGATAAAATAATTCGCTGTGATAATTCAACAATTATGGAATTGAATATATAGATGTTTTTTATTCAAAATTATTATACTTGCATAAAAATGACTATTTCGTAAAGATTTTAACAATAGAAGCCCTCACAATTGGCAGACAAATTATGGCATGTCGAAGTGCGGCAACAGCATGGAGAGTAGGTACTTGTCATGTCATGTAGTGACCAATTTCTCGATTTTAATCTACTATGAGCAATAATGCAAAAGTTTACACGCTTGTTCCAATATTACCGAATCTCAGAAGCCACAACGGCAGCCTCGTAGTCGTGGAGAGTAGGATGAGATGATGTTCAGCGACATGTGGAATACCGCCTCGCCGTACATAAAAAACCCGACTTCATGCAACTCTCAGCTAAGTGACAAAATGTCAGCGAACACCACATTCAAAACTCCGATAAGGACATGGTTCTGTTGCTCAGCTCTATTACATTTGGTAGGAGACGATACAGACGAATAAGAGCGCCACCAAGTGCAGCGCCACCGCCCACACCTGGGCACTGCAGCACTGCGCGGCTCCAGTCTATTATATCTCGTCGTCGTCGTTACTCTCTTGGCACAGGTCCCGGACTTATCGATGCTTTGGGCTTGAGGGGCGTATCCTTAAAGGGAAATAATGACCTTTTTATTTTGTTAGCAACAATTTCTTAGGCTAACGTTATGGTTTTAAAATTATTTTATTTAAATTTAAGAATTAAATAAAATTATTCCCAAATTCAAAGTTGTAATTTTGTAAAAAATACAAAACAAGTACTTCATGAAGGTCATTAACAAAATCGTCCTTCCCTACCATTGTTTACATCGAGTGCGACATTTTTGGAGGCTCTGTGACGTTTCCGATCAAACTGAGCGCTGCTCGGACACACGCTAGTAGCGCTTTCGTTCTCCATGGCAACCAGGCGTCAGCCAATCAAAAGCCAGAAAGGGAATACGTTCCGGCTTTTCATTGGCTCACGCCTGGTTGCCATGGAGAACGAAAGCGCTACTAGCGTGCGTTCGAGCAGCGCTCTGATCCGTGAAGCAATCCGTGAAGCATCCGTGATGCATGACTGACTATCAGTATAAGTCATGAATAACAACAACATGCAAACTATACCAACTCGAATAAAATAAGGGCGGAATGAATTGAACCTCAGGCAAGCTAGTATTCGCAAAGCACTCGGTTCTGCGCCACAATAGCAAAAGGTGAGGGAAATGCATATTGGATACAATATTATTACGTCACAAGTTTCTGAAGTGTCAACTTCTATGAAATACAGTGATAAAATACCTTAATAATGATTAACAAGAAAATTCAAACTTAAAAACAATAATTTGAATAAGTCTTTAATTAGCTTTCAACTCAAAATCAGATATATTGTGCAATGCTACACAAGAATGGCACCAATGACGTCATTAACAAAGCCTGCTGCGGGACTTGGGTATACTAATCAGGAACAACTCGGCACAATGGTTAAGTGCGCCGAGAAGCATGACAATGACTTTGTAAACAAAAAGCCGTCGCTAAATAGATCGCCGTCGATGTGCATCGATGAGCTTTCGATTTAATTGCCAGTTTTGTGTTATTGTTTGTTAGTTTTTTTTTGGGAAAAATTATTATTTTTCATGATAATATAAAGCATAGTGTTATATACAGCCACAGACAAATTATGCAAAACTCCTAATGTTGAAAACAAATGAATCGATTTTCAAAAATTGAGGGTCGCAACCACTAACTATGCCGCCGTTGATATGCATCGATGAGCTTCCGATTTTATTGCCACTTTTTCCAATCGCTGTTAGTTTGAGAAGATCGCCGGGCATATCATCACAACAAGCAGAACGCACAATATATTTTCCACTCCATTGCGTAAAAAAACAATACGGGAAAAGCCCGCAGTTTGATGAGGACCAAAAGTACTTGCAAGTACCGGTCGACAAGTAGGTGTCGGTCAAGTAGGTGTCGACCATCGACACCTCATTCCTCACGCTGAAAAGCTCGTCAACTGGAAGGCGGGCTTCGTGTCCATGCACCAGGAAGAATGGCGTGAACCCGGTCACCGAGTGTTTGGACGTGTTGTAGGCGAAAGTGAGGGACGCCAAATGATCGTCCCAGTCAGATCCACATGACTTTAGGAATTTTGAGGACATGTCTGAGCGTGCGGTTGAACCGCTCCACCATTCCATCACTCTCCGGGCGGTATGGTGATGTTCGGGTCTTCTTGATGCCCAGTCGTCTGCACAGAGACTGGAAGACTGCCGACTGAAACTACCGGCCTTAGTCACTGTGGGAGCGCTCAAGTCGCAGCACCATGTCGAGTAGACACTCGGACACCGTCTCAGCGATCTGGTTTGGCATGGCATATGTGGACACATACTTGGTGAAGTAGTCCATAACTACCAACGCATATTTGTTTCCGCGCGCATACATCGGCATCTCAGTGATATCGATAGCCACCCTTTCAAATGGCCTCGAATAGGTGTCCGTACGAAAAGAAGCTTGCATCCGTGGTGTTGGGCTGATTCGGCGCTGGTAGGCTTCACATGTCTCGCAGTGATGAGCGACATCTTTGCTCATCCCCGGCCAGAAAAACCTAGCCGTTACCTTCTCCTTAGTACGGGCGGTACCCAAATGTGCAGCATGTTCAAGACTGGCTTCGCTGTACGTCCGGGGAAGAAGTATGACGGGATCACTGCTGTCATCATGCCGTCTTAGCTTCATGATGCCCTGCTCCATCGTCAGTTGGTCGAGCAATCGAGCCATTGTGCGCAGATTCCTGTTCCTCTTTCGAAGTTCTTTCTTCGGGGGTAGTTTACCTGCCGTCAGCCATCTCTTCACCTCGCTGAAGAGTAGACGAGATCGTGTTCTCGTCGTAGGCTATCGACGTCAATCATATTTCTTCAGACGTCATGGTTGACGGCCATGAGATTTCCACTTCATCCTCTGGCACTTGATCAACCGTTGGTCTTGACAGGGCGTCAGCGTTGCCATTGTCACTGCCCTTTCGGTACTGCACGTCGAAATCGTACGTGCTCAGTTCGATGGCCCGTCGACCCCTCCGTCCCGTAGCATCCCTGTCGACGTTGATCAAGCTCGGGATGCTCCTGAGGGGTTGTTGGTCAGTCAGGACCGTGAACCTTGTGGCAGCCAGATATTGACGGAAGTGTCTGATGGCTCAGACGATTGCCCACAGCTCCTTGTCACCGGCCACCGGCCCTCACTTGTGTTCAGTACTTTGCTGGCATAAGCGACTACTTACTCTCTCTTCGCCATCGACTGTCTCTGTGAGCACAGCTCCTACTGCAGTGTTCGAGGCGTCGGTTGCGAGCTTGAACTACCCTTTGCACATCGGTAGAGCCAGGATCGGAGGAGACGCCAACTTCATCTTCATGGTCTCGAAACTCTCTGAGCTTCTCAGTCCACTCCAGTTCGCCCTTCTTTTCCGCAGCCTCTCTGATCGGTCGCACAAGATCAGAATAGTTGGGCACGAAGCGAGAGTAGTACCCTGCAAGCCCCAGAAAGCTCTTCAGCTCATCGGCTTTCTGCGGTCGTCGCCAGATGCGCACCTTCTCCACGTTTGCTGGGTCGGGCTGCACGCCCCTCTTCCCCACCTTGTGTCCGAGGAACGCCACCTCGTCTCGAGCCAGACAGCATTTCTTGGGCTTCGACTTCATGCCTGCTGCTCTGACCCTCTGAAACACATCTTTCTTCCGAGGTTCTTGAGATGCGTATGCTCTGTTTCTCCGAAAACGATGATGTCTATATAGACCAGACAGCTCTTGGAATCTATTACAGCCAGCACCAGCTCCATCAACCGCTGGAATGTGGCCCCAGCATTCTTCAGGCCGAACGGAATGGCATTGAACTGATGCAGGCCCTTCCCTGTGCTGAAGGCGGTCTTCTCGCGATCCTTTTCGGCGAGATCAGCCTGCCAGTAGCCTGCCGTCATGTCAAGGGTGGAGAAGAGCTTGGTTCCTGCAAGGCTGTCAATGCTTTCACCCACCCTCGGGAGAGGGATTGACGGACTTAGTGACGGCGTTGACTGCTCGGAGATCGACGCAGAATCTAAAACTACCGTCTTTCTTCTTGGCCAGCACGATTGGTGAGCACCATGAGCTTGAACTTTCCTCGACGACTCCATCCCTTAGCATTTTTCTTTCTGTTTGTCAACTTCTTCTGAGCCTCATTGGGATCCTGCGTGGCCTTTGACGCACTGGCGCTGCATCACCAGTCTCGATACGATATTGAAAGATCGATACGATGTTGAAGGATCGTCGTCTTTCCGATGTCCGTATCACCTCGGCTGAAAATATCACTGTACTATCACCTCGGCTGAAAATATCACTGTCACAAGCCGTTCCAGCGAAGCTTTACCAGTCTCCGACAGAACTGTTGCATCTAGTTTGAGCTCACCCATGATCTGATCGAGCGCCCCTGCACTGATCTGAGCCGAAGCAACGGTTGTACTGGGGACGTCGTACATGCCTTTACCATCTTCGTGGATAGAGTACAGAGTTCCAATCTCTGTACCGGCAGGGATCGTGACTTCCCGACTCCCGATGTTTGCTATCTGAACTGGTACGGTTGCCTCCCTTGCTGCCGCTGCAACCACGTGGGTGACCCTACACTCTTGGTCGTTCCTCACTGAGCGTGGTTCCAACACGCCTTGCCAGGTGGCTTCCTTGGCGATCTTCACGCCCCATCTGGGATCTCAACATCCATCGGAACGAGCGCCCGAGACCTGGCGTGGATGGTAAGTGCAGTGCAAGTTACCACCCTGGCGCGTTGCGGTCGCAGTTCTGCATACGTTGGGAGCGGGATCTCGAGGCTGCCAATTCTGAAGACGCCTGTTCTGTCGTCCAGGACTGTTTTGTGTTGACAGCAAAAATCTCGCCCCAGCACCACCTGGTAGATCAGGCCTGGGATGATGACCATGAGGTGGATAAACTGCTCTGCCTGTATTTGAAATGCCACCTCTGCTTGGCTCTTGACCGGTATATTTTTCCCGCCAGCCTGCGTAACCGTTCCAAATTACCCTTTTTTGTTACGACTCTTTGGGAATGACTGTCTGAGCGAACTCGTGCCCGATCATGGATATATCGACACCCGAGTCGACAAGGGCCCACACACTGCGGCATTCAACTTTAATTTGTATCACCGATGCGTGCTTTGGGCTTGCTTCTCCTTGCTCTTCCTTGACCGATGCTCGCCCAACAGCACCAGTCAACGGTCGTTTCCCTGATGTGTACGCTGTTGCGGCCCGACAGGGGATTGTAGCCTCGTGACACGTGTTTCTTGCCAGCAGTCAGCGTCCCAGTGTTCCCGCTTCCCGCAATTCAGGCATACTACGCAGGCCATATTTCGTAGGGTGCTCGAGGAACCGACGTCACCCGCCGCGACTGGCGTTCTCCAACATTCGGCCACCACATGGCCCCGCCTCCCACAGCCCAGACGTTGAATCCCAGGATGAACCGTGTCACCCGCCGCGACTGGCGTTCTCCAACATTCGGCCACCACATGGCCCCGCCTCCCACAGCCCTGACGTTGAATCCCAGGATGAACCGTGTCACCCGCCGCGACTGGCGTTCTCCAACATTCGGCCACCACATGGCCCCGCCTCCCACAGCCCAGACGTTGAATCCCAGGATGAACCGTGTCACCCGCCGCGACTGGCGTTCTCCAACATTCGGCCACCACATGGCCCCGCCTCCCACAGCCCTGACGTTGAATCCCAGGATGAACCGTGTCGGGGACTCGTACTGTCCTTGGGACAGTAGATCGTTGTCCTTGCTGGCGTCGGTCGGCGAGCTGCGGACAATCGCGCTTGAGGTGGGCGATATCGCCACACTGGTAACAAGTGCCTCGGTTGCCCCTGTTTAACGTGTTTTACTTTTAGTCCAGACTCATTTGAGTTTTCACGCCATTCAACTCCTTCCGTAGCTCACCTACCATGGCAAGGATTTCTCCTCTCTGATCACCTTCTCTGGCCTGCCGTGTTTCGTTGGCTGGTGCTTTGTTGGCAGAAATGGCCGCAGCCGTGTCCTGCCCAGCTGCTGTCCGCAGGGCGGTCAACATTTGGTCTTTTTCCTGAAGTCTGAGCTACTTCTGCTTTTTTTCAGGGATAGCACCGTATCGTTATGATGTAGCATTTCCTGAAGTTTCAGATCGTTCAAACCACACAAGAAGTGCTCCAGTGCTGTGTGATCGAGTTGTTCACTCAACAGCCCTGGGTTTGCTACATTTGTGAGTTTTTGAACGCGATCTGCGAATGCTTCGGTGCTTTCCCCCAGGTAACTGGCGTATGTGACGCAGCTCCGCATTGGCCCGTCGTGCGTCTATGCTAGTTCCGAATGTCTTTTGCAAAGTCCCTGTCAGAGTTGTGCAATCCTTCCTATCATCTTTGCTAGTTTTACGCAGACATCCAAAGCAGCGCCGTCCAAAACGTCTAGCAGAATTGAAGCCAATTTTGCTCATCGGCCTCGCCGAAGTGTTTTCAAAACGGAAAATCCACGTTTCCCAATTCTCCTCTCTACGACCGCTAGATTTATTTGTGTTGTGGATCTTCATGGACAGCTCGCCTGCCATTGTTGTGCGGTGATCTAACGTTATATGATTTAATGAAATATCACTTTTTATATGAAAAAAGTGAGGCTCAGGCAGGTCTACGACCAAATTATTTGGAAATAAGCGACTTTAAATAATGACTGTCGCTAAACGATCACTTGTACTATTTAATACTCCAAAAATAAATCAGTGGACATATAATAGCGACAATAGCTGTTCGACAAACGATCAGCGATTATCATTCGATAACAAAATATTCGATGAATTTACACTTTACTGGCCTACCTATTTTTATGTCACCGAACGAACCGGTGATTATACTAGTTCCGTAGAATACGTAACCAACTAATACTGTAATATATGCTAACCGCCAGTGTCGCCGTAGCGAACGCTGACAAAAATTGTGTCGTTAAACGACCACGTCAAATCTATATCTCAGGTCTATCGAAAATAATAACGGACACGCTAGCCTAGACCACAGTATGTCAGCTAAATATCCTTATCATGGATCTGAAATCAAACTTATAGCTGTGTCGAAAAACGATCACACCTTTGCTTTATTCCAGGTCGCTAGGTGAAAACGCTGACATTCAAAATCCGAATAAATAACTTTAGCAAATGTGTCGTCTAAACGAACAAATTACACTCTTATATAAAGAATGTAAAATCGCTTACCGTACCGCGCAAATGTTGGGTAAAGGCAGCGTTCCTTTGCGTCCGTATATTCGGTACCTGCACATCCGCTCAGCTCCAGCGCCAGGTCACCATTACCAGCCGCCCCCGGCTCTCGCTCCGGCCCCGAGCGCCGCCAGGCGCAGGGGCGCGCCCAGCTGGAGGCGGACCCGGCCGCCCGCAGGGGCGCGCCCAGCAGGAGGCGTGGCAAGGGCGCCGCACATACAGTTTGCACTCACGCGCCCCACACATGTATCGTTTTTCTACCAAAAATGGCATGACATGACGTCATTAAAGCGTGATTATCTCCCAAAGTACTACATCAATTCGACTCAAATTTGGTGTAAAGACGTATAATTGATGTAGCATAAGGTATTTAAAGTTCCACGTCGACATATAACATATTTTTTAAGTTATTGAGAAAATCCGGGAGGGGGGGGGGGCAGATTTTTTCCTCTCCCTCCCAAGCGGGGCGCAGGTTAACTCTCGCCCTACGGGGGCTTTTTCACCTTCGCCCTACGGGGGTCCTAAGAAGACCCCCTGTTAACTTCCAAACCAAGCAACATAGAGCAACGCAGTAGGAACCAACATATTGCCTGTCATGTATGGAATCTAACGGTATGCAATTTTTAGGTTTCGGGTCAACGAGTGACCTTCCAGGTCAAGTGAATGACCTCGATTGACCACGTCCAGAACAGCGATTTTGCTGTCAATTAAAAAAAAAGGAAATGTAAATAAAACGGCATATTCCTAGACCAGTGTTGTCTCATAAATACGGACAAGGTAATTATTTGTTCGTATCTAGTCAAAAAATTCCAAAAAGTTATTAAAAAATGAGGTCATAGCCCAAATGAGGTCGATAGCCCCCCCCCCCCAAAAAGTTTTTGTTAATTTTAGTGGTTAAAAACCCAAAATTTCGCAAATCTGATATTGCCATTTTAAAGGTTATCTCCTAAATTACTTAACTAATTTCGATGCAATGTGTACAGCATACGTATAATTGTTGTAAACTCAGCTACTGAAAATTTCAGCAAGATTCGCTGCATGTGTATAAAGTTATGCAATAAAAATATCAGGGGGTCCTTTTAGGACCCCCCCCCCCTCCCACACACACACACTGATAATTTTGTGTGATAATTTTGTGTAACTGATAAAACTCCCAGCTTACTCATCTACTCTTCTATTACTCCTGGCATATCCGCTTTCAGCGGCGCGAGACTGCACCGGCCTTAACCCGCGGGTTACTGGGGTATATTTCATAACGCGACTTACTGGGGGGGGCCTATCCCCCCCCCCTCGGATCTCCAAAACTACTGGACTGATTGTAAAAATTCAAACGGTATTCGATAGCCCTGGGAAGTTTATCGAGGGGAAAATAATATTGTTGACCTCAGGGTAACTGATGACGTCACAGGTCAGGTAAAGTACAAAATGTTTGACCGTGTCAAAAGGTCTCGATGCATGGAATTGTCGCGCAAAATTGCTATATTAAACGCATAAGCAGTCGATAAATCGGTATGATTCGTGTGTACGACACTTCTAAGTACCATTCTAAGCTGCTTATGACCTTGGGTCAGGTCAAGGTCATCCGAGGTCACGAGGTCAAACTGCAGATTGCGATCATTGGGCGTTGTAACCAGGGTTGTGCTTGACTCAGATTTTTTTAGACTGACTCGACTCTGACTCATTTACGAAGGGACTCTAGCTCAACTCTGACTCAAGCGAGGATTTTTTTTGTTTAGTCTACTCAGCTTTGACTCATTTGCTTTTACCCCTGACTCAACTCTGACTCAAGCGAGGGGGACAATTTTTTTGAGTCGACTCAACTTTGACTCATTTGCTTTTATCCCTGACTCAACTCTGACTCAAGCGGGATTTTGCTTTTATGTAGTCGACTCAACTTTGACTCATGTGAAAATGGTTTGAGTCGACTCATTTTTGACCTCAAGTTCAACTAACTTAACGACTTTGATTCAAATGTATTTGACTTGCAAAAACTCATTAGAATATTATATCATATATGTAAACACTTTTATTTTTATTTACTCTGTTTCAAGGCACATGAATGAATATTGCATTATCATAAATATCTACTGCATCCAGCTGCATTGTAAGCTATATTCAAATATATATGTTCCTAATAACAATAAGAAGAAGAAGAATGATAATTATTATTATTATTATTTCGCACCAGCACAGGTGCGCATCTTTTCTTTACCACTATTGTTAATTGCTATGGATTTTAATGGTCCTATATGAGAGGACGCAAATATGAAATAAGTGAGGCTTATTTGAAGTTGGTTCTTGAGCTGGACTGAAAAGTAAAACAGATGTTAATTAAAATTGAGTTGCCAAACCAATCAACAAGCTCAATAGTCAATACTGATAGCAGTCTAGCAGGTTGTAAAACACTAACCGGTGTGCTGTATTCATGAATACTGAATAGGTACTTACGGTTACGAGTTAAAGTAATAATTCCTGGCCTTTTGTTACTTCCACAATTTTGCTCAGTCAGATAGACACTAGACTGCAGACTGCAGACTGCAGAGTGCAGTAGGAACACTGCATTTATAACACATCAGTCGATACACTATGATACGATATTGATATCTTTCGCATTAGTATAATTCAATTAAACCAACCATCCACCAGCGTTTTACAAGGGTGTGTCACACAGACATGTAACTCCCCCACTGCCAACCCCAACCACAAAGTGTAATATTTTGTAACTTGTCGCGGTCAACTTGAATACAATTCAACACATATTCCAAACTGTTGTGACCAAGCAATGGAATGTTTTGATTGACTGAAAGCCTGACAATGATAAACCATCTGTTAGAAAGGAGCTAGCGGTTCAGTCACTAACAGTATGAAATGATGTTGAGCTAAACCTGGCTAATACATAACTATGAACTGGTTAGTGGTTACATTGATATACATAAATGTGTAGGATCGCTAAGATGCAGCTCAATGTAGATACTTATGCAGCGTTGTCATGCCACATGTCCGATCAGGATAGGATTGATTATAGCCAATGACGTCCAAATATGAGATGAATATGACTAGATCTAGACAAGCTGCGTTCACTTCAAAATCCTGACTGGCTGCGCCATTTAAGACTGGGATGTTTGCGGCATCTGATTTCTGGTAAAGCACCACTAAATGTCAGAGGATTTCACTACTGATTGGCTAAGCCAAGAATATTAATAATCGCAATGTCGTTAGGGCATTCCTAACACTGACATTATGAACGTCACCTCAGACCTCATTGTATCCAAAAATAATATTGATGAAGCTTGCCGTTACCAAGCTCATCAGACTTACCACTATACTATGTCTAAGTACCGGAAAGGTAATCGCTCAGAGGTTCAGGCGTTTTACCCCTTAACCCTATTTGTAACAGGCTCCTGGCCTCCCCTATTTGTAACAGAGGGCGGATTCCGCCCCCCGGAGATCTCGAGATCTACCCGTCCGATTTTCAAAAATGAAACGATGTTTGGTTCCCCTCAACATGATCTACATTTATAAATAATAAAACAATCTAAATTTTGGATAGGGGGGCAAAAGCTACAAATTTTAGTGGTATTTTTGATCCAACATCGCTTTCATGTTTATCGACCGATTGTAACACAACTAATAGGAATCGATAGGAATTGAATTGGAAATTGATATATGACGTTGACGTTTGAAAATTCAAAAATCATAGGCGTGTGCAGGTCACTCAATATGGGGGTGAAGTAAAAGCGTAATAAACCATTTTTTATGTTTTTTTAATAAATGAAATGGTATGTGATTGTAACATTAGATAAAACAGTTAAAATCATATTTTTGCCATAGGCGGTACCAGGTAAGTGAAAAAGGGAGGTCAAATTGGAGAAGAAAAAAATATTTACCGCAGACAAGTTGCTACCCAGCACTATAAATATGTTACTGATCGTAGATAGTTCCTTTTTGCATGTTGTACTTCATCATAGGCGTATCCAGAATCCAAACTGGGGCGGCGCAAGACCTTTTGATAAGTATAATATCCGCTATTATGATACTAACTAGTCAACAGTGACTATTTCACTTACAACTTCAATTAACATTGCTTACCCCCCCCCCTTTTTACCCTACCTGGACTCGCCTATTATCTTATAATCGTTCGTAGAGTAGCCTGTGGTGCGTGTTTCATCCGAAAACTGCAGTATGTTATGTCATTGTACGCCCATGCCTCTTAGTTTCCTTGCAATAATATGACCCCCTTTCTTCCATTCCTGAGCGCGCCTTTTCAAAAAATGACTTTATTCCCTTTTCTGGCCTCATATGTGCATATATCATTATAAGCTAAACGTCTATTGCGCCGTTATCGCTGGCATATCGTCATCACCATGTCAGTCACTCCCCTTTTCATGTGCCTGAACACGCCCCTGAAACTCTATATGTAATAAATTATGCAAATAATGGAAGGAGAAGCTATCTTTTACATCTTGATAGCTATAAATGCCCCTTACATCGCTTTATTAGCTTCCCGCCAAGCATTGAATACTTCCTGGAAACCCCCCCCCCTTTTCAAGCCCCTGAAACCGCCTCTGCCATACAATTTTTATGATATTTAATTAACATCAACTAATTTGCACTTCTTGCAATCACCGTAAACCGATGTAACTCCTTCATACTTGAGGCAGTTAGGAAGAAACCGTGAAGATCGCATTTCCGTAATATCGCCAAATGTCGCCTCCGAACCCACCCAAAATTGTGCCCTGGAACCGCCTCTGTTCAGGTTAAAGAGACACTCCCACCTTAACATTAGTTTTGAGTTGAGATAGCCATGTTGTTGGATTTGTATTGAAATTAAGTAGGGTAGCAGTTAAAACCAACACATAGGTCAAATCAAAAAGAAATTCGAGCTTGATCTTGACAATTGTAACGAATAAACCCCACGCGTATTTTAATAGGGGTCTAAAGCCGATGACGTCACTTCTCTTTACCAAATGGTGATGACAGTTGACTTGTTTTAAGGTTAGACTTGGAGATATTTGCGTGTTTCAAATGGTTTGGTAATTGGTTTGTTTTGTATTCAAAGCGCCAGAATTGTCTCGAAATAATTGTGCCGTATTTTGGCAGCGTAAAGGATTTCTGTATAGCACTCTAGAGCCCAATATGACGTCATCAACCCAAATATTAAAACTTAACTTGTTATGAAATTGAGCACTGTTTGCGAGAAACAAATGTCATAATCGTGTTCGGCAGCGATTACTTCATATTTTGCACGACAAACCGCGTACAAGCCGCGTACTTTTTGGGAAGGTGGGAGTGTCCCTTTAAGAACACAAAATTTTGACTCCAAATGCGGTATTCAATTCTATGAAAAGTCCGAAAATTGAATGGGCCTGCTCCCAGCCGTTCTGAAGATATCTGCGAAAAACATGAGGGGGGCGGAATCCCCCCTGTTGCAAATAGGGTTAAAGGAAATAGTTCACCTTCGGAAATTTTTCAGAACACGATTTTATTATATTTTTTAATACAGTTTCTTTTTTTCTTTTTAAAATGGTCCTACATCGCGCCAATTCAGGACAGAAGGTTGTACATTATTTATTTTATGGTGTCCGTTATTGGTCTGCGCATGCTCCATGGCAGTGCTGGCACTTTCAGACGGTACTACGGTACCTCATATATGCGCAGAATTCCTTCGCCAAAAAGTCAAATATCTTCGGCTGGAGAGTCTTTTCAGCCAATAGAAGTTCCAGATAAGGATTTCTCAACACGGGCTACAAAACTGCTATTTCAGTTCAAAACCCATGTTGAAGGTGAACTATTTCCTTTAAAAGTGTGGAACGCTTATCAACTTTAACTTGGAATATCTTTCGGTAGGAAAGTTTGCATGCAAAATGTGATGAATTTACAATATATTTTGGTCTCGTCTGGCGATTTCAAGTGCTAACTCCATTTTTGCGGAAAAATGTCATTATTTCCCTTAAAAGGGATTATACGGGTTTCCGTCCTGAAAGTAAATGCACTCTTTTGCAGTTGTATGAGCTTTAAACACGTTTAAGACATATAACAGGGACCTCAATGCTCATTTCGTCCATTATTTCAGCAATTATCAGCGTTAAAACTTGGGCGTTTTTCGAGACTAGTATCAGATAACGAATACTTGATCGGCACTACTGTCCACCACTTTTATCTTAAGATCAATTTTAGAGTTTTGAATTATCTGCAAGTCCTACACTGGATCACAAAATTATTATGCAATTCAAAACTGACGGGACTTTGTATTACTACACACTGCTCGTTGAGCTTTGTGTTTTTGTGGTTTTCTCATCTCCTGGCCTTTAGCGTTGAGAATTTGGTGGTGGCGTATTCATTTTCTGGCATGAAAATTCATGAAAAATATAGAATGTTATGGGAAAACTAGGTAACTGCTGCTGTCGTTGGAACAAAGCAAGTTTATTTTCTTTCAAATATTGCTTATTTTACGGGAAATATGCCATAAGTGAGGTGTTTTTATTAGCATAAAAGAGATGACTGGCTCTGCCTCAGCCGGTCCTGCAGAAAATACGCTGTGGCATCACCGCGCACTTTGGAATGTCCTTACGTGCAGAAGAGGTCATTTCCAGAAAAAATGTGGCTACCGTGGGACTTCTACCACCTTTATAAGTACGTTTTACTATGTAACTCAATTATTCTGGGAAAAACCCGTATAATCCCTTTAAAGGCCTACTGTTTTGTTTTGTTTAAAGGCCTACTGTTTAAAGGCCTACTGTAAAGGCCTACTGTTTTGTTTTGTTTTGTTTTGTGCCTACTGTTTTGGAATGTCAAAAATATTTTTCATACGGTAATTACTATTGGTTTGATTGTTGTATATGATGCAATTCACATATGGAGCCCCTTTAGTTGAATTTTCACTTATATTGTTTTTTGTGCTTATTTTTTGTTTCGATATCTATAAAACGATCGTCACTATGGTGATGTTATGTAAAGCAACGCACATAAGACAATACAATTACGGTCACATCATGCAAGATAGAAAGACAAGTTTTGCACAGCACGCTCTTGCCACTGTGAACTTTATTATGTGCAAGTTTCGTAGCTCGAAATTGATATCTTCTTCAAAAAATGGCCATCGGTCATCATCGAAACGGCCATCATCGAAAAACATGATAGCCGTCCAGTTTCTGTTCGGCTGCTGCTGTCAGCGTGCACGAGCTGTTTTGTTGAATTGCTATTGGCCGGCGCTAATAATATGCTAGCAGTTTAATCGATAGTTGCAGTGCTTCTAGAAGCGGAAGCCGTCTGGAGTCTACCCGATAACTTTTTGCTCCCAGCAAGTTCCTGGAGTCTTTGGGAATATCTCAGCAACTAGGGCGAATCTGGAGAAACGAAGTCATGGGTCAATTCAGAAAATTATGTTCTATAGACCAGTGTCAATTACCCCAAATAAGCGATGTGAGTAGGCACACTCCCTTTAATCCTAGGCAGTGCAATGGGGTTCAGAAGCCCGTGGTCAAGGCCGCCACCACACCGTCATCCCGGATGTGGGTCGGGTCCGGGTTGATGGTGCCCGTGCTCGTGTTTTTCCGTCCGCGTGCCCTTCGGAAAACAGCTACCGCCTGGAATCTCGGGACTTCGCCATGTGGCCGGCTCTTGCGCTGTTCCAATCCGCTGAGTGGGTACCGCCTCGGAGAGGAGGCCCCAGGAGCTCCGCCGGCGGCCTCCGACAGTTGGCCAGCTCTTGCGCTGTCCCGATCCGCTGAGTGGGCACCACCTCGGAGGTGGTGGTAGTGGTATTGGGGCTTAACGACTAGGCGACTGTCGTCATTTACAGACTATAGTCGGGGTCTCTCGCGCCGACCCAAGCGGGGGAACCGAATGACCTAGCCAGTAGCCAGACTCGAACCCGGTACCCATGGGTTCAGAGCCCAACGCTCTACCGACTGAGCCACCCGGGCCCCCGCCTCGGAGGAGGCGCGAGGAGCTCCGCCGGCGGCCTCGGACAGGTAGCCGGCGCGTGCGCCGTCCGGTGGCCCGTCGTTGGAACTTGGAGCTGCTGCTAGCTGAAAACGCCCTCCTTCTGGAGCTTCGAGTTCGAGCTGGATAGGGCGTTCCTCTGAAGCTCGTACATCTCACGTCGGAGTCGTGCTGTTTCACGGCGCCATTTCAGACGATCAGCCTGCTGTTTTGCCCGCAGTCTCAGGATCTGCCTCTCTAGGTGGCGAACCTCAGTCATCAGCCGAACGTGCTGACATCCTGGGAAGAAAAATAATTACATGGTGCTCAAGACTTACATAAAAAGGACATTGGAAGTTCCAGGGGGATCGTTTAGTGTCTCTGCCCTATTACAGGCTGGTAGTACTTGTGTACGCTACTCAGGTAAAGTCTTTAAAATTGAACATTTAACTTAAAACCTGAAAATTCGTTTTATACACAATAGTAATTATGCCAAGCCTTCTTTCAGCAAATCCTTGATGTAGGTAGATATTTAACACGTTCCAGGTTTAAGACTCAGACTAAAAGCATAAGACAATATTTAAGATTGATGTGTGGAATGGCATCTGCCTTCAGGGTTGGAAGATGGTTCCGATTAGGCATTATCTGCAGCTTCCTCAAGTAGCAAGGATAAAAATAATCAGAGGAAAGGTGGGTAATCTTCGACTAAGGTACATGTCGGTGCAGTCTGCAAAACATGGCAGGAACGTCAACAAGATATTTGGCCAGCTTTGGGGCAGCCCAAATCATGCCCCATTTGGGGCAGGATTTTCCAGATCAAATTTAGCTCCTCAGCCAAATGGTGTTGAGCGGGGGGGGGGGGGGGGTCATCATCAACAGAATCACATTTTATCTAGTGTAAATTGGTTCTCAATGGTGTGTTCCCTGAATAAGCTTACTGCTGCCCCCCAAAATGCCAAAAAATGCCCTGAATTTCTAAAAGCTGCCCCAATTTGTATGTGTTGGTGCCAACCCTGCCCGACAAGATATTGTTGAAACCTGCCACGTTTTGCAGACTAGACTATGACTCCAGACCAACAACGGTGATAGTAACCTTGAGCCTTGATTACTACAAGCACTGTGCAGTCACAGACGGGTATGTACAGTTGGTCCAGGGGGGTGTACTCCGCTCCTTCAACATTGGTAAAAAGTGTGACAACCGAGAGCAACTTCCAGCATCTTGGCAGTTGGCCGTGTTTATCGGATCTGCTCATAAAATGTACACCCAAATATGTGCGTTCTTTGCTGAGGAGTGAGGACATCTGCGAAAATTGTCGACATAAGAGGCTGTAGGAGTAGGTTAGCTATATTTGGGCATTTTTCAAGGACGTAAACCCATAGATTGTATCACTTTATATAAACAGACTAGAAAATCCATACCAATGTGACTGATATCGGTATTACTTAGGTTTTGAGACATCATTCTGAGTAGTACCAGTGGCGGCGGATCGTATTTTCGGATGGAGGGGCAAGGCAACCCAGGGGGCCCCCATCGGCAAAAGGGCCCCCTCCCATGGCCCCCCCCCAAAACAAAATGAAAAAAATGCCGCGAAATGGTATCTCCTCGGATTTAGGCCACTATATTTTCCAGGGCCTCTAATGGTCTAGTCGTCTAACGCAATGGTCGCAAAAAAACTAATGTTATTGGTCCTGTGCTGTGGACCTGTGGCTTGCACTAATGAACACAAATTGCCAAGTGTCTATAGTAATGACTATACAATCAATGATAATAATGTGACTTATGAGTTACAGGACATAGCATGCCTTTTTGCGCCGTCGGGGGTGCAGCAACGACTGACATGCCAAAAAAAAGTTGATGATCCTATACCATTTCATAAATTTCCCAAAGATTCAGCTATAAGAAAAGTCTAGGGCGCTATGGAGCCCCAAGCCCCTCACCCCCCCCCCCCCTGAGCCCGGGGGCCGGGTCGCGCCCATGTCGCGCCCGCCAAGCGCGCGTAGGGCGCAACTTTTTGTATGTGGCCGAAATCTTGGATCCGCGCCCGCTGACCGAAATCTGGGATCCGCGCCTGTACTATGTCACGAGAAGGAATAACAATGCCAAACAAATACAATATATTTGATGAGGCTTTATGTCTCCCTAGGCAATTCATTGCGATACATTCACATTTTCCACGCCGGGTAATGGCATCAAAATACACTTATCATCGTTTCGAGCGGTGGTCGGTCGGAAGGATGGATGAAACGGAACCCGCTGACGGCTGAAATATGGTCGACTAGATATGCTGTATGTATAACTACCCACGTCTCGTGGGTAAGCGGGTATAAAAGTGGCACTTCTATTATAGATACGGACCGTACCTATAATAGAAGTGCCACTTTTATACCCGCTTACCCACGAGACGTGGGTAGTTATACATACAACATATCTAGTCGACCATACTTCAGCGGGTTCCGTTTCATCCATGTATCCGAAGGTTGGTTGAACATTGGATAACACTATTCTTTAGAATTGTGTTTACATTGTGAAACAAACCTGAGCTGTTCGATTGGAGGGGGTTTTACAAAGGTGGCCGCAGATCAGTAAATCTTGACGCCAGGCCAGGGAAACCATGTTTACGACGAAACTTTCAGGGTACCGAGTCGACTACCCACGTGGGTAGCTGTGGGTAGCACAATCAATCATTTGGCTGAAGTGGGTAGTTGGCGGGTAGCAGAATTTTCAACTTTAAAAAAGGAAAGTTTTAACCCGTATTTCAGTGACTGCGCTTTCATTTCAGCAATATCATTCAAGTTTATTGCATGAATTTGCATAATTTAAAGGTTTTTGCTTTAATTGAATTCAATCCCAAAATAGTACAATTTATGCTGAGGGTAGTTGTGGGTAGTTGACAGCTTATTTGAGCACGTGAATAGTGGTGGGTATTTGAACAGTGCTTGCGGCGCGGCGCGGCGCGGCGCGGGTAGTCACAGGCCTGAAAAGTGGCAGCTCTAGTACCTAATCGTTGAACTTTGCGTACATATAACAGCAAATATTGGTCTGATTGCATTTTTTGCGGCATCCGGCAGAGCGGTTGATTTGTGACAGATTACATACTCTAAGTTTTGCAATCAACCAGTAAACAAAGAAACTGAGCGCGATCTAAGCTTCAGGCACGCGCGCACTAATGTTGTGTACGGCGGCCGGCCCGCCGCGTCCCCCGCCTTCTACGTCACAGCGACTCCGGGGTCGCGGCAACTAAATTAGTGTTTGTCACCATTTTTCGGCCGGAGTGTTCTACCTGGTTTATACAGCCTTGAGTCGGTCTCATAATGATCTTCCCTTACCATGTTTCTAAAACTCATCTAATTTAACTTATGTGTACATGAAGGACTGATTTAAGGCAACATGTGGTACCTACCTAGGTAGGTAGGTAGGTAGGCCAGTAGGTAGGTAGGCCAGTAGGTAGGTAGGCTAGTAGGTAGGTAGTTAGGCTAGTAGGTAGGTAGTTAGGCTAGTATGTAGGTAGGTAGGCTAGTAGGTAGGTATGTAGGCTAGTAGATAGGTAGGTAGGCTAGTAGGTAGGTAGGTAGGCTAGCAGGTAGGTAGGCTAGTAGGTAGGTAGGCTAGTAGGTGGGTAGGTAGGTAGGCTAGTAGGTGGGTAGGTAGGTAGGCTAGGTAGGTGTTCCTACTTTTCATGTCTTTGAATCAATCGGAGTCAGAAAATGGCAACAAAGAAGTTAGAGCCACATAACAATATTAATCATATTTATGTACGTTTTAAAATATACCATCTATAAGCCATCACGCCTCCATATCATGTTACTTAAATCAACATATTTGGGTAAATAACCTTACCTTCAACGCGTCGCTGTACTCAGTGCGGTCAAGGCCGTATAACCCCGGCCCCAAGGCCACGGTAGATACAATACTAGGTAGCGCAGAGAATTTCCTTCAACTATGGGTTCACGTTCCGCCAACCGATTTTTAATATTTGTATTAAATGATTACTGTACATATTTTCATGAAACTTCGTGACAAGCTTTATTATGAGCTTTCATATTAAAAAAAACATTTACATATTTGAGTCAGTACCTGCTTTTTGAAATAAAAGTATACACCGGTTACAAAGTCAGAAACAATTCAGAAAGCTGATGAATTACAATATCTGTATACAATTTCATGGACATAATTGCGTTTAGAATTTCACACTGATGCAGTAAATGTCATTCTTTTATTTTTTTAAATAATCTACTATAGTGAATAAATTCGCGTTCAGGTCAAGGAATTGTTCAGGTTGAACCACTATTGCACAAAACAAATCATGCTCATCCAATAACTGGACCTAGGTATGGTGATATAAGGCCAGTTTTGAAAACCTCATTTCAATTTTGATAAAACTAGACCATTCACATGACTGAAACCATAGCGGAAATCGTGTAAGTTCCTTCTCATGGTACTCATTACGCATGAAAAATCCAGGAATTGTTCCACTATTGCACAAAACAAATCATGCTCATCCAATAACTGGACCTAGGTATGGTGATATAAGGCCAGTTTTGAAAACCTCATTTCAATTTCGATTAAACTAGACCATTCACATGACTGAAACCATAGCGGAAATCGTGTAAATTCCTTCTCACGTTCAAAGACATTTCAACATTAAGCGCGCAAATTAAACCGTACGTTGACGTGCCGCTGCCCTTCGGCACCATTTCCGGTCGCGCCGCCATTGTTGTTGATCGTCAGTTGATAATACTGTGGGCTACGTGTTTCTAGTGCCTTTGTAGCAACTGTGGTTTTTACCGCGTGCTCACGTTTTGTGTGCTTTTCAAGACATTTGTGTCTAGTATCCATCCGCAGATTCCATAGCTGAAGTAGTCCTAGTAAGATAATGGTGCGTAAACGCTGTGCCTGCCCCCGCCACGCCAGTATTGCCGCTGGTGTAGTAGAAAAGGTCAATAATGTGCGTTGTATTCAAAGCTCGGCCGTGACGAAGTATGTTCTGGCAGTCTTGAACCTCCAACCTAAGAAGGAGACTGGCAAGTTCCTCTGTGATGCTTGCATCTCGTTTGCCAGGTCCCAGCACCAGGCCAAGGTGAGGTATTCCAAGGCCTCACCTTGTTAAAGGTATTGGGCAAGGTATTTTAATAGGTATTGGGGTGTTTATTTACAAGTCACCACCTTCTTTACGTAATATTTATGTATAATAAGCATATCAGATGATAGATAATTTCCTAATTAGTACGTTTAAGTTGTAAACAAATAGTTTCATTCACAACAATTGCATCAAATTTTAATATTTCGAATATCTTGCCTTCATGCACCACCGTCCGGCGATTGTTGACCCGACTGACGTCAGCTGACTGCCCCGATCTTGCCCAGCTTGACAGTGATTGGTCGATTCAAGGTTGAGTGATCGTCCAAATATGGAAATATGTGCTGATGAACGGCCAGGAGAATAAATAATTTACCATGATTAAATATATTGCTCCACTAAACCCTATCTCGCTTTCACTAAACCTCCGTTCCTGGCGGAGCTCAGGACTTGTATTTGAGACCGAAGGTCGGCCGCGAACCACCGCGGCCCGTGGTGGCGACTGGCGGCACGCCAGTCGCCACCACAACGTGACCTTGCACATCAATCACCCACAGTAGATAAACGGTAGATAAAATACTAGGTAGCGCAGAGATTTTCCTTCAACATGGGCCCTATGGGTTCACGTTTCGCCAACCGATTTTTAAAATTTGTATTAAATTAAATGCTGTACAGAAGTTCTGTAACATCTAAAATGCTGTGGGTTTATGGTCAGCATGACCCTGTTTATTACTCAATCAGACTTAATAGCAGGAATAGGTTAGGGTAGTTAAGTTTAGGTATGTTACCTTAACTAACCTACCCTAACCTGACCCCGCCATTAAGTCTGACGGAGTAGTAAACAGGTCTATGCCATTACGTCTGATAGAGTAGTAAACAGGGTTACACCATTAAGTTTGATTGAGTATTAAACTGGCCTACACCATTAAATATACACTCCCAATGACGTCCTCAAGCCAGCTGCACCGCCCGCCACTTGTTCAGTTGTTGTTGTTGATGGACTAGGGCATATAGCCTCTTGGGCCCAGGATGCCAACTTTAATAGTCTTCGATCTTGCTTGGTCCGATTTTAGGTTTGGCAGTTAAAGTTACTAAGCAGCGGGGTACTAAGCAGGGTAGTTTGCAAGGAGGGTTGGTTTGGATTTTTCTTCATTCTTCGGTCCTCTCACTTCTTTGATTTATCCTTGGATGTTTGATAGCGTATGGGAGGATAGCCAAGGAAGGATTTCCGGGGCTTGTCACACAGTGTTGTGTACATAATTGTGACGCCTGCCCTACCAGTACCCAACTTCTTTCCGAATTCAGTTTGTTATGAGGCTTCCGTTTTGGGCATGAGGCTTCAAGTTCACACCCAATCATCATCATCACCAATATCAGACAAATATCGCAGCCACGCCCATATTGCCCATATTGCCTTAAATTACATGTGGCCGGTGGTGCGTGTTTGTCATCTGTCATTTCGGATGATATTCAGCAGAATATATGAACCGTTTTTTTTTCTCACACAAATATGCTTGTAGATCCATACTTTATTAGGTGGCTAGAGCAGATTCCAACGGAACTGGAAAATAAATACTGTTCAAAATTGGTGTATTCCTCTTTCAATTTATTTTAAGTAACTATTACTTTTTTATCAACAGGTGAGGGCCATGGGTGCGACCAACACGAACCCCACGGCGGTGGAGGCGAAGAGCCAGATCCGGCTGCCGCTGATGGGAGCCGCTCCGTCAGTGACGCTGGCACTCATAGCAAGCCGCAGGCAGCCGGAGCACCGGTCCTCATGGAGGAGGGGGACCCGGTGTACCTCAGCGCAGCCACGCTGGACCTGGACCGCGAGGCAACCGCCGTGCGGGAAGGTCGCCGACAGTGACATCACCGAGGTGGAGAACCTGGTGGACACTGTCCAGCCGTGTCCTGCCCCACCGCTCAGCGCTGAGCCGGCCGCTGTCGAGGAGGACGTCGATGAGGAGGAGGGCGACGAGCCGGCTGCGACGCCCACGCCGACAGCGACCGCCGACCAGAACCTGGCCAGGCAGGCGCTGGCGTACGTGGCGGGGTACGTGGCCGCCAAGTGCTCAGCGACAGACAAGACCCTGGGTCAAGTCTCCTCTGCAGCGATCCAAGAGACCCGTGACGAGCGCCACGACTGGATCCTCAGTTTCAGCCGCGGTGGCCTAACCGCGCCCAGCTCCGTGTGGCTCGACCAGGTGGAGAACCTGGAGGTCCTGTTCTGCGCCATGCACGGCGCGGCGGGTATGGACCGTGGCCCCGGTGTCGTTAGGCGGCTGGTGGAACATGCACGTCTGAAGTTCCCGGACCTGGATCCACGCGTGCTAAGGAAGTACGCCATGACGAGGACCCAGATCCGGCTCCGGTGGCTGCAGCGGACGCTGAACGATGACCGACGACACCGAGCAACTGCGTCACCGAGTCGTCGCGCTGCCAAGCGTGCGCGCTACTACGTGCATCCGCAGTAGTATGCCGAGGTGCCGGCCGAGGTGCTGGACCGGGACCGGCCGACTCTGAGTGCTGAGTGCCCTTCGGCCCGTACCGCTCCACTGGCTGTGGCGGGAGCCGGTGGCGGACGGCCGCTGTGCACGCCGAGGTGCTGGACCGGGACCGGCCGACTCTTCAGTGCTGCTGTGCTGAGTGCTGACTGCCCTGCGGCCCGTACCGCTCCACTGGCTGTGGCGGGAGGAGGCGGACGTGCCGGAGCACATACTGCTACGATGTCCGTCCCTCACTGGCGCCCGCCAGCGGCTGTCTGACAGTATCTACATGAACCCAACGCAGCTGCGGGACGCTTCGTTAGGTGAGTACTAGGTGATGGAGTTGGAGCGGTGCTCCGCCATAGGACGCTTACATAATTCGTGCCATGCTACAGATATGGCTTGGCAGTGACGAGCACCGCACAACGCACATTTTGGTGCGACTGCATGGTGATATAAATTGCTATTCTGCTATGCTTCTGATGCAGCAGCTGCATCTGAGAATCATTTTCTCAACGACAATCTGCTTTTTGCACCGAATGAATCTGGAAAGTCAGTGGCATTGTGTTTGAAATTCAGCTTATCGCTAACACTTTTCGGGGAAAATTCAGGACGTGTCCGATGTACCTATCAGTATAGTCTTCTGATCCATGCATAATTTCTGCCGCCAGACCTGCTGCTGGTCCGGTCGATGGAAGCCCAGTGTGGCCTGGATCAGTCGACAGAGCCGGTGGCAGATGTCGACAGAGCCGGCGGCAGAATGTGTGGATGGAGCCGGCGGCAGAATGTGTCTACAGACCCGGCGGCAGAACATGTCGACAGGGCCGGCGGCAGAATGTGTCGACAGGGCCGGCGGCAGAATGTGTCGACAGAACCGGAGGCAGAACATGTCGACAGAGCCGGCGGTATAATGTGTCGACAGAGTCGGCGGCAGAATGTGTTGATGGAGCCAACGGCAGATGTCGACAGAGCCGGTGGCAGATGTCGACAGAGCCGGCGGCAGAATGTGTGGATAGAGCCGGCGGCAGAATGTGTCGACAGAGCTGGCGGCAGAATGTGTCGACAGGGCAGGCGGTAGAATGTGTGGATGGAGCCAACCGCAGAAGATGTCGACAGAGCCGGCGTCAGAATGTGTACCGACCCGGCGGCAGAACATGTCGACAGGGCCGGCGGCAGAATGTATCGACAGGGCCGGCGGCAGAATGTATCGACAGAGCCGGCGGCAGAATGTGTGGATGGAGCCGGCGGCAAAATGTGCGGATGGAGCCGGCGGCAGAATGTGGCGACTGGGCCGGCGGCAGAATGTATCGACAGAGCCGGCGGCAGAATGTATCGACAGAGCCGGCGGCAGAATGTATCGACAGAGCCGGCGGCAGAATGTGTGGATGGAGCCAACGGCAGAATGTGTCGACAGAGCCGGCGGCAGAATGTGTGGATTAGAGCCGTCGGCAGAATGTGTCGACAGCCGGCGGTAGAATGTGTTGATGGAGCCAACGGCAGAATGTGTTGACAGGGCCGGCGGCAGAATGTGTCGACAGGGCCGGCGGCAGAATGTGTTGACAGGACCGGCGGCAGAATGTGTTGACAAGGCCGGCGGCAGAATGTGTGGAATATGGATGGAGCCGGCGGCAGAATGTGTCGACAGAGCCGGCGGCAGAATGTGTCGACAGAGCCGGCGGCAGAATGTGTGGATAGAGCCGGCGGCAGAATGTGTCGACAGAGCCGGCGGTAGAATGCGTGGATGGAGCCGGCGACAGAATGTGTCGACTGGGCCGGGGGCAGAATGTGTCGACAGAGCCGGCGGCAGAATGTGTCGACAAAGCCGGCGGCAGAATGTGTCGACAGAACCGGCGCGCGGACGTCCTCGTCGGGGAGGCCTCGGCCCTGAAGCAGGAGGACACTCCCACAGTCGTCCGCACCGTCATCAAGGCTGCGGGCCGCGCCGCCACCCACCACTGGAAGTCCGAATGGCCGGCCGGGCTCTTCCGATCCATCATGCGAGATCGGCTCCCGACACCAGTCCCCGGTGACGACCGAGACGCCGCGGCGACCGGCGCGCAGCTGAGGGACTCAGCTGCGCGCCGGTCACTGGGGACGCGCCGAATCGTATCTCCATCGGATCGGATAGCGATTGTGTCAGTTTTTCCCTCCCCTTGTGTTCCATCTTGACTCGGGGGTTAATAGCCACTACTTTAGTGGACAACCCCACGACCATGAATATACGAATATACGTATATTTTCTGATTTCTTGTTGGAAATGTTGAATATTTAAGATTTCTTGTCGAATCTGGTTTGTACTGTGAAAGAGACATCATGAGATGACGCGTTGAGTTTATCGTCCCCTGATACTTCTTAATATATGAACTTGGCATAGATGATTGTTTTCATGCTGCTGGCTAACGAATTCAGTAAAAGTGCTAGCGAATTTTAAAGTTCACAAGCCCATTGTGGGCTATCATGGGAAGACGAAGACGGTTGTTACGGTCCGAGGTGCAGGAGTGTCGTCACAGTCTGGAGGGGGGGGGGGGCAGG
Source organism: Chirona hameri (assembly GCA_036785665.1). Classification (NCBI taxonomy): domain Eukaryota; kingdom Metazoa; phylum Arthropoda; class Thecostraca; order Balanomorpha; family Balanidae; genus Chirona; species Chirona hameri. Next base: position 3,006 of record JAXIVJ010006020.1, on the reverse strand, counting down.
TGGTTGCCCCCTCAATCCCATAATGCTAATGTGAAAATCCTAATAATCTCTGGGGAAGATCCTGGGGGCCCGGACCCCGTGGCGGCGCCTTTGCTGCCCGGTTTGCATTATGGCAGCTGCTTCGGTGGCTCCGGACAATCAGGGCGATAGGCGACTAACGAGTGTCTAACTCACGAGTCAGGAACCAACGTTTCCAGGATGAACAATCTTGGGTCAGGCACTTGATTTGGTATTATGATTGAGTAATGCAAAATTGTATTTGTTGCAACATCCCTTCTTATGCTGGGTAGAACCGTTAACTTTGACATAGACTGACGTTAACTTTGCCATCGTTCCGCCCCGCACTGTCTGGTAGTCACCAACGGCTGCGTTTTACCCACGGGACAAACTGCAAATTATCGAAACACGCGCATTAGTCAACCGAAGTTTGTCTTCTTAGCGAAGTTTAGTTAGTGATGCATCATTTGCTAGCTATCTATTCACATAGTTGGGCAGAGTTTCCTGTTCACTTTGGGTTCGGCGTCTCCAGCTTTTGCCAGATTTAAAGGTATTCTCATGCTGAAAGGGGGATTTTCCCGTTATGGGCCCAAAGTTGGAAAAATCGGCTATGGGACCACATCTACGTTTTTTTTTAAAGCTGCAGCAATAGCAAATACCTTTGCTATTTTTTGCTAAGCGCTTTTGTGGTGAACAAGTGTCCAGTCGAAGTTAAAATAATGATTCCACTACCAAAGGCAGCCATTATTGGCAAGTTATATTTTAAAGTGGCGGGTCTACTACGAAGTTTTTGTTTAAACAACGACCATGTTCACAAATAATAATTAACACATGTGGCGGACGCACGTGCAGGACAAAAAACCTGGGGCCTGGAGGAAATCAAACAACGTTATATGTTGTATGAAAAGGATCCAACTAAACATCATGCTACGTCCCTCTGGAAGATGTCGGCCACTTCTAACAATGTCGATAAGGAAAGTCAATGAGTCGATGAACCCAAAAATAGAATGGTGTTGCTTATTGCCATACATTACAATAAAATTAATAATAAATCTGGCGATTTAATTGCTATTATGCAGTGCATGTCAACCTTATATATTTCAGTTAAAACTGTATATCTATTTGATAACTTAATTTTAATTTAGTAGACTTTACTTTCATCTCGTCGTCAATGGTTTTTGGAGAATGAGAGGAAAAATACTGAAGCAGCACCATTTCTCATGTAACGGAAGTTGGCCCACATTCAGCCCAGATTCAGCCCGGCCCAGATTCGTGCTACCATATATGAAGGAAACTTTACCAGCAAAAATTTATTAAATATCCATCAAAAACGTTAAAAAGGGGTATCATTCCAAAGCCCTCATCGCAACGAACACAGCCATACCCTTGGACTTTCCGTATCTTGCCCATGAAAGGCCCCAGACCCGTCCGAAAATGCAGTCACTCAAACTCACTGAGTTAGCGGGACGCGGCGATTTCAACCAAACTCGGGGAAATAATAGAAGAGCACATGCCGGAACCGAAAATCATAGTCCCTATTCGTGACATTTTCAAATTTGACCTTCAGGGCCACTCAAGCTTACAAAATTACCCCTTCTCCCATGTTAACATGCAGTCACTCAAACGATAATAAGTAACAGAAGGACGCACCAATTAGTTCAAGACTCCGCATACTCGTGTAGAAATGTCTTCCGCAAATTTCTACGGAAAGTGGCAATGTGTGACACTTAAAGGTACAGCTTCCAGAGGCTGTCAAGCTTTCCAGTTCTTGTCAATATATATATTCGCTGAGTTGGCGGGACGCGGTGATTTCAACCAAACTCAAGGAAATAATAGAACAGCACATGCCGGATCCGAAAATCATAGTCCCTATTCGTGACATTTTCAAATTTGACCTTCAGGGCCACTCAAGCTTGCAAAATCACCCCTTCTCCCATGTTAACACGCAGTCACTCAAACAATAATAAGTAACAGAAGGACGCACCAATTAGCTCAAGACTCCGCATACTCGTGTATAAATGTCTTCCGCAAACTTCCAGAAAGTGGCAATGTGTGACACTCAAAGGTACAGCCTCCAGAGGCTGTCAAGCTTTCCAGTTCTTTTCAATATATTTATTCGCTGAGGTGGCGGGACGCGGCGATTTCAACCAGACTCAAGGAAATAATAGAACAGCACATGCCGGATCTGAAAATCAAAGTCCCTATTCGTGACATTTTCAAATTTGACCTGCAGGGCCACTCAAGCTTGCGAAATTACCCCATTTCCCATGTTAACATGCTCTCAAACTCAAACAATAATAAGTAACAAAAGGACGCACCAATTAGCTCAAGACTCCGCTAACTGGTGTAGAAATGTCTTCCACAAATTTTCAGAAAGTGGCAATGTGTGACACTCAAAGGTACAGCCTCCAGAGGCTGTCAAACTGTCCAGTTCTTTTGAATATATATATATATATATATATATATATATATATATATATATATATATATATATATATATATATATATATATATATATATATATATATATATATATATATATATATATATATATATATATATATATATATATATATATATATATATATATATATATATATATATATATATATATATATATATATATATATATATATATATATATATATATATATATATATATATATATATATATATATATATATATATATATATATATATATATATATATATATATATATATATATATATATATATATATATATATATATATATATATATATATATATATATATATATATATATATATATATATATATATATATATATATATATATACATATATATATATATATATATATATATATATATATATATATATATATATATATATATATATATATATATATATATATATATATATATATATATATATATATATATATATATATATATATATATATATATATATATATATATATATATATATATATATATATATATATGTATATATATATATATTCGCTGAGG